>APFE030038815.1:93474-110971 GCA_000404065.3 Pinus taeda
GGTTTAAATTTCTCAAGTCTACACACAGTCTTATCTCTCCTGTTTTTTTCCTAGTGGGAACTAAATTAGATACCCATTTAGAGAATTTGATGGGTGCAATGATACTTGCTTCAAACATTCTCTTTATTTCTTTTTCAATGAGGGGTAGAAGCATGGGGTTGATTCTTCTAAGTTTCTATTTGAACGGTCTTTGATTTGGTTTTAAGGGAATGGTATGTTGGATCACTGAGGTGTCATAGGACTTCAAGTCCTCATAACTCCAGGCAAATACATCTTGGAATTCTTTGAACAAATCCACGTATTTTGGCTTTTGATCAGGGGGCAGATTTTTGGACAACTTAATAATTCTAGGTTGCTCTGCTGTTCCTAAGTTGTATTCTTCTATAGCAGAATTCAGAGGCTCCATTTTTGGCTTTTTGGGCACATCATTGTCATCAAACATGTCTTCTAATGGAGTAAGGCTGGCAGGTAGAAAATTACTCTTTAGATCAATAAACTCATCCTCTGCTTTGGCTGTTTCCTCTAAACACATTTGTTTCAACTGTTCTATGTTTGCGTTGTTAAACACAGTTGGGTTAAGGATTTGTCTAGTTGTTGCAGCTGTTAGGGCCTGTTGATTTTCTTTTGTTAGATGTTGGGAATCGTTCATGGCATCCATGTCAATGTTTGTGTTGGAAAATTCGCCCTCAAGAGTGAGGAAATTGTTAATCTGGGCATCATTTTGAATACCTGCCAATCCTTAACATTGTTAGGGGCCGAAGGTCTGTGTTTTATTTCAGCGGTGAAATGGTGATTTGGTTCAAAGGGAAGATTGCATGTGCTAGCAAAGGTTGCTAGACTGTGGGCATGAATATTATGATCTCTTGAAATTTTGGCAAGCTTGAATTCACTGAAAGAATTGAGTATTTCGGTGGCAGCAGCCCTGTAAGCTCTCTTCTACTGTCATTAGTAACAAGTTACTTTCTGTTGTATAATTCCAAGTCGGAGTCACCTAGATGGACAACTTTTGTAAACTCTAGGGACTTTGAGGTAGTTTAAGGCCTAAGAGAAGAGCTTCATACTCTGCCATGTGTTGTACATCTGGGAAAATTTTTGGGGGAAGGGGGGGTTTTTTTCTTATAGGCATGGCCTTCTGCGTGATTATCATGTGTATTGTAAATCCATACTCCTGCCCCTGCTCCTAACTTGTTGACAGAACCATCAAACTCTAAATACCATGTGTTTTCTTGTTTGAGGTTTGTATTAAGAGTTTCAGTTTTTTTAGGATTGGGCAGACTTACAATTTCTGTTTCGGGATGTTCTTCTTGTTGTTTGTTGGTTGCCTTGACTGTTGAGACAATTTCATGGGTATTGGCAACCGATTCCTAATTGATGTATACTTATTGTTCCAAAGATAGCGACTTATCATCAGTTGCAGGGCTGGTGTTATCATTAAATAAAATAAAAGAATCCATATCGGAATGGATTGAGTAAATTGGAAAATTTTGGGGCTTTTCCTCGCTGCTTACCACATACTTCATCAGCGTTTCTCGATACAGTCTCTTTGGTTGCCCAAATACAAATATAGTGGCATAAGAGAGGTCGAGTTGAAGGGATCTTCAAAATTGGAATGCAGTAGATGAACTTTGAGTAGCATTCTTTCCTTGGTGACTGTTTAGCAAATATGGAGCATTGCAGCATGCAAAGTATGACATATTTGGCCTATAAAATGTCAATCATGAAATATGAGTAACCTGCTGCAGCAGGAGGCTAACACCTTTGTTTATGGAAAGTAGCCTTCTTGATACATATCTGGAACCTTCATCATATAGCTACTTCTTTCCCATCATGCTTCTTTCAGGAATTTCCATCCACCACATGAATGCCATTTGTACTTGTACTTACGACTCTTGTTCCAGTAACCCTGCATGCACTCATCCAAATATTATTCAAAAATCAAAACATAACATTAAATCAAATCGTACCTTACTAGATGGCTCTCCATCATGACATCTTCCTGTAGGTATCATCACCCTGCATTCATGTTGACACATCTCCCAAAGATATCCATTGTCAAGGGTCTCCGTCTTTTTCAGACTTTCATCAGAGCCTTCATATCCTTCTAGGAGATTTCCTGGTCAAATCTTCTTGGTCTATTGGATTTTGATTCCCTTCATCATGGTTGCGTATCTCACGATCTCTTCCTTCCTCACTCATTCCATTCCACGAGCTTTCAATCAGAGTTTCTTAAATGTATTCAACCACCTCATACTTCATATGAGGACATATTATGTTGATTCCAATTTAGTGTGACTTTATGCCTTCCTGCATCCTTTCAGAGGAGGAGAACCTTTTTCTCTTGATCATGTTTCTTAAGATAGAAGAAATGATCCATGTTACCTACAATCATATGACATGACATTATAATATTAAACACAATCATACATGCCTGATTTTACCTTTAGGTCATCGAGGCTTCTTTGAACAACTTCCTTGATTGAAAAGGTCTGTTTCATGTCATATCATCATCTCATGGATTCCATATGTTAGAGTTTTTGTTGAAACACTTTCTTCCTCTCTAGATTAGTGAACCCTACGATGAGGATTCCACCAGATAATTTTGAGGATCTTGTATATCCCCAACTGGCAGATGTTTCCTTTTTGACTTGATGTATGATAAGCCTTAGATGATTCCTTTCTTTCTTTCAATGTCCATTGAGGTTCCCAAGATCTATATATCCTACATGTTATTTGCCATGGATTTTTTTCCTTCATGATCCTTATGAAGATGTTACGAGCTCTTGTTTCTAATGCTTTCATGATGCCATGGTGCATCTTATTATCATTGTCATGTCTTTTAACACAAGATTTAGGAGCTTATGATAGGACCCTTTTGTGAGGGATATTATCTTACTCATTGGAGAGATCTTGTTTCTCCCTCTTTCCTTGGCCCTTTTCTTCAACTTCCTCCATCTTTCAGTGATATGAGCTTCCAAAATATTTCTATAGCATTGAATCTTAACTATACTTACTTTTTCTTGCTTGAGGACCAACCTTGCCTTTCCTTTTTGCATAAGGTTGAGTTATTTTAAACTTCGATATTTTTTTGCCATCAACTTGTATTTCTCTATCTAGCATAGAGACCACAAATTATTGAATGAGGTAACCTTCTTGTTCATGGACATTTGTTACCTTGCCTATCAGTTAGAACGATAATGATTATCTTCATTCCTAGATCTTGTAGATGGGATCTTATGAAGACATCCTACATCCTTGATACCATTTTACTTTCATGAAGAATACGTGACCTTATTCATTGCATATTTAGAGAATGAGTTTATCACCTACATCACTTTGATGTCTCTAATATTGCTATGTGAGGGGATATTTCATAAGCATCCATTTCCATAAATTCAGAGGAGACCTATTGATATATTTAATGACTTCAGCTACTTAGAGGACTATGTCTATCCTCCTTATTCATGCAAGGGATATTGATGGTCCATCCAACCTATATATGTCCTTGCAATCATGAAGTCATTTAGCCAAATATATGAATTGAAAAGATACTTACTTGTCATGTGAAGATGAAATCTTCACCTTGATTGATTTGATGATGGTTGAAGCAGATGAATTGATTCTTCCTCTGAATGAGATCCTTGATGTAATGGTATGAAGTTTTCCTTCTTGTATTCAAGTTTCTTCGACTTATACATTTGATTCTTATGATTCACAACCTGTTGATGAACTTGAGGTAGCATTGTTTTGCTATCACATAAGTGGATTATGGAAGCTTGTAGTATGCAACATTGTGTAGAACCACAAAGTCTTGATGTTTCTTTCCATGATGATCGTTTTATGGTATTGAAATACATCAAAGAACAACTTCATTCTATATTGAGATTGTTGTGGTATGACATAGACTAAGATTGTGAGAGACATTGAAACTGCTGCCATGAACCCGAGTTCTAAGTACTTGAGATCGAAACTTCATTCTTTGACAAAAGCCTTTGTTGTTGTAGACTAATGTTGTGGGCTAATCCTTTAATCTTGACAAAGCTCTTGCTTTGATGCCCTTCTTGAAGACTTGTCCTTGTATGTCTCTTTTGTAGCCCTTCCTTTGAATTTAGCACCTTAGCTCTCATTCCATGTTGAAGAATCTAGGGCAAGTAGGATTGATGTGATTCTTATTAACTTGATAACTATTTGTGAGGCATTTTAATTTTCCTCTTAGCATAATATTCTCTTTGACATTATTAGAGTGTGTGTTTCTTATTTCATCAAATAACTACCAAAACTAAAGAGACAAGAACACAATATGTTTGGATTTCTGCCAGGGCCAAAACCTCTCCCTCTTGGAGAGCAAAACCTACACACAATTCTTCTTATACAGATTCCATTTGACAAATATCAAGACCTTAACCCTTAACCTACTAGGCCACTCCAAGACCAAGACACAAATCCTCTTCACTGTTGAGATTATCATCTTCACTGCTACTTTACCGAGGTTATATTTGAGATCATCATAGCTATGCCATTATCGAGATCATTACTGTGCATTTGCTGAGTTTATCACTGTACATTTACAAAGATCATCATTGCATATTTCTCGATATTATCATTGTTTAATTACAAAGATCATCACTATTCCTACGAAGTCTATCTACTGAAGATGCACCGAGATCTTCTATTGCAATTATGCCTTTATAGTTATATCTACATTACGGTCATGAAATCACTGTGTCATAATTATAATTGCGTCCAGAACGTGAGACAAGGTGTGTTTGCCAAGATCCTTATCATCATACTTACGCCTTAACTGTGACTGCTCTTATAGATTATTATTTGTGTGTATCCCTTCATCGTTAAAGATACTGAGACCATGACTTAATCTTATAAGTATTCCGAGACGGAGATACTATGTGTAACATAACAAATGTGTCGAGACTGTAGTAGGATCATCGTGATCCTCTCCATCATGAATGATTGTGCTGTGATTGCAACTGTGCCACTGCAAATATCCACAAAATTTCAAAGACCTCGAAATAGTGTCCTCCCGTCAAACGAATTACAGACTCTTGTATCCATCAAATTAATTTAGGAAGTTAGAGTTTCTCCTCTCTATTGTACCCACGAAAATCACTGAGGAATCTGATTTTTATTGTCTTTCTTTTGTGCAGACCCTCATTGGGTATATATAATGGTTTCATCTCTATAATTTGCCAACTTGATCAAGTGAACCGTTGTGTAAGCCAACTTGACTTCTATTTAATTAATTTCTTGGGATACATGAAGAGGATTATGCTTGTCATTACTAGAGGGTTGTTAGACACCATTTTACAGACTTGTAGATATTACATATATGCTCAGGAAGAGCTCTTTACATATGTATTTGACTCTTAACTTTCCTAAACCTATGGAATGAGAAAGAAACTCGTTCTTATAATTTTACAAAATAATAATTATTTTTCTTGACAAGAGAAAGAACAATTACATTTGTAAATACCAACTAGTTACACTTCTTCACACCCCCAACCAGTTATTGTAGAATTTATCAATGAGCATTAGTTAGAAAATGAATTATTTTAAATAGCATAAAGTTGCATTCACAAAATTAAAGATTCCTATACAATAATAATAACTAACTTATTAATTTTAACATATATATATATTTAGTAATAATATATATATATATATATTATAATATAATAATAAACTTAGATCCATTTTAACCCCAAATCTATCAAGTGGTTTGAGTGATCAAATCTTTGAGGTGCAAATCCTTCCTCAACTTTTGCATTTTAAAAGAGGTTTGCACTTTAAGAGATTTGATCCATCTAGGTGCTTGAGAGATACAAAGTTAAGACAGATTAGATTGATTTACAAATTGAGGTTCACTCATCACTATTATTCAAGGGAAATCCATTAATGGCATGTAAGGGACCAAACTTGCAAACTTTTTCTTCTACCAGATTTCTAGGTTTTGACACATTAACATGTTTCCTTACATCTAAGGAAAATGAACTCTTAACTAATCACAAGCTAATAAAAAACAATATTAGGCCTCACTTTAGGACCAAAAATATAACCTTAACCTAAATTTTGTTTTTGTAAGCTAGAATTTTTACTATTAAGTAATAAAAAAAATCACAATACAAAAACACCTATGTTAATGGTCTACCACTAAAGAAACTATACTAGTCATATAAGAATATAGTGCCTATCTATCTTGTCTGGGATAGGTTTATAATCCAAATAAGATTTACATAACAAAAAAGTGTATAACTATGATAGGAGGAGTTCAAAAAATGTAGCCTATGAAAAAAAAAGAAAATAGCATAAAGCGAAAACATGTTAGAAATTAACTTGTGGAATAATAATTAGCACCATGAGGAGACACATGATATGTGTCTTGAGTAGAAATCACTTGATGAACTAGGATTTGTGAGCCTAAGGCAGGGAGTTTGGAATTGATCTCCTTGAGCTACAATTGAACCTCATCTAACTATCAGAGAATTTCATTGTGAGTCTCATCTAGGTCCTGTAGAATATTTCCCACCACAATCTTTATTTGATATTAAAGATTAATACTGTGCCAATATTTAGTGTCTCAAGCCCTTAACCTACTAGCATAAACCGTGTAGTTCTTGATATTGTCATTGACATCCCATTCATGCATGGTACCCCTATCTAGAAAATGTTTAGCTTCTACACTAGCAATTTTCTCACAAATATTAGGAGGAGTTTGCTCCTAGTAAATACTGGAAAAATCCTAAGAAAATTGTTATATGCAAGTCATTGAGGGGGTAGATCTACCTTGATGAGATTTGTAGGGATTAGACCTTCTTCTACATCCTTGAAAAGTGTGGCAACCTCAAGGCATGGCATTAGGGGTAGGATTAGAGCATGACGAGAGTGGAAAAGTGAGTGCAGACAAGAGGGTAAGGCTATCAATAGAGATAAAACTAATGTTTGCAGTTAAGATAGGCTCGAGAGTTAAGAAGAGGTAGGCCAAACTAGATGGAGTATCCCCATTCCATATCATAATTTTAAAAATAAATGTGTTCTAGTAGGATTTATGAATCAACATGCCTGTAGTAAAATCCCACCTTCTAAATTAAATGAAGGAAATCATATTGAAGGCCATGACAAGATTTCTCTTACCATAGTCAACTACTTGCCT
Organism: Pinus taeda; assembly: GCA_000404065.3. Classification (NCBI taxonomy): domain Eukaryota; kingdom Viridiplantae; phylum Streptophyta; class Pinopsida; order Pinales; family Pinaceae; genus Pinus; species Pinus taeda. The sequence goes on from APFE030038815.1 coordinate 100,637, forward strand.
ACATTTATAATGATGAAGAGGATCCATAACCCATCCAAACTATGAATCTCACATGCAAAGGCTCCAAGATGGAGGGCTAAATTCTTTCCACCTCATATATAGAGAGAGCTGACATGGGAGTGACCTCTTGTAGCAGGAGGTCCCTGCATGGGGATTATTATGTCTCAAACACCCCATCTAAGGAATAACTTTAGCTTAAATAATATCCACACAAAAAAAAACCAATATTCCTTAAAGCATCATGGAGGCTACCTCCAACGAAATATACTTTTAGGTATATCTAGTTTGCAGGTTGTTGGATATAAACTTGGGTTATAGAGGTAACCAATTTGTTTTTATCCTAGGCATAACCTAGATCGCACATCAATTTTTCATAATTAAAAAAAACATCCAATGTTAAGCTTGGTTGAGGTGGTTTTCTAGGATGGTTAAGAGGTAGGGCTCACACTCTCTCTTCTCAAGTTCAAATCATTGATGAAACTTTGGCCTATTATGATTATGATGGAAAGGTAGATCTTCCCCATAAATGAGACCTCCCCACAAGTATATATTGATGTGTTTGAATCTTTGCTTAGTTATAAGTTTCTTACTAAATTATAACTTGTGCATAATTTCCATTAACCTAAAAAGTATTTATGTACACAAGAAAAAAGCTTTTAAGATTATAAATTAATCATATTTTTATTTTTGTAAGGTGAATTGTATTGTCTTAAAAAACTAGAGATTACATCAAGAGCATGAACAATATTTATAGTCTCTCACTAGGGAGACTAGACCATATCCAAAAAAAAAAAAACTTTGCAGATAGGACAATGATAATTGAAAGCAAAAAGAGATCACAAAGTTCAAACTATAATTGGAGCATTGGCCTAAGATGCTCTATCTAGTAGTTTCTATAATATAGGAAACACACAAGATCAACATGATATATCTATGCTGAGGGGTCCAAATCTGCGACCACAACTTGGACAAGTTCTTTTGGGTATTTAAGAGTTCTTGTCGCAAGAGGTATGCCAAGATGTTGTTTTATTCTATCCATTATGTGGTCCAAGTCTCTTAGATGTCAATGTAAATGCTCCAAAAATGAAGAACATCCTCTCGATGCTCATGTTGGTCTGAAAGTGTGTTCCCCAATAAGAATTTCATCTACCAATAAAGGTCGGTGATTTACATATACTAGTTGAAATGACCCTTGGTGTGCCCTATGTATGAAATCCAATTTTTCCATTCTACCAGGAGCTTCTTATTTGAGAGGGGATTTCTGTGCGTGGAGGATCCCCCTTAGTTCGAGTAATTTCTTCCTAGATAGGGCCTAACAGAAGGTCTTGATAATGCCCAAAAAAATCCTCTAACTGAGGATGCATGTGTGTACTCCCCCTGTGGGCCTGCTCTTGGTAATATGTTGCCCCCTTTCAAACCCGCGTGTGCTGACAAGGCATGGTGACGAAAGGTTCCTGACAGACAACTTGGAACAAAGGTCAAAAAATTTGATGGACTCTGAAGAGAAAGGGAGTTGCCACAAAGTAATACCTAGATTGATTACCATTTCTAGATGTGGGTTTGCTTAGGAAGGATCTGAGAAAGGCTGACATAACAAAGGGGGGTAAAGGGACTGTGAAGCTCCTCACCCACCAAAACACCAAATGACAATGTAAAAGGAGCTTGCAATACTTCCCCAGAGAAAGAAAAGACTACATTACTGAGATGACGGGTGAGAAATATAGGCTTAACCAAAAAGGAAACAATTGAAGGTCGTAGTCACAATAATATAGCCAACACCAAGGACTTGAGATTTCACCGTAAAACACAGGATAGAGGACAAAATGTCGACAACATCCACACACCCAAAACCAAGCTAGGAAATAACATGGCTTTCCGCACCGAGCAATGCAGATGTTGATGCCCCTGTAGGTTAATAGATATAATTTCCAAAAACAAAACTGGGAAACGTATGGAAATTACCAACATTCTGGTGATTTTGAGGAGTGTGGAAGGAAATACCAGCCTCATGATGCTGGAAACCCAACTAGTCAAGCACTCCCTTATTGAACACAATCTCTAAACCAGTGAATTTGTAATGCCACCTTGCCAAAGTTGCACCTCCGCTATCCTTCATTGCCCACACTAGGCTCTGCAAGAAAGAAAATTGCCATTAAGCCAAATGCATGGATGTTTTCTAAAGTAATCGCCATGAAGGGGGCCTTGATAATGCCTTATGCTGCACAAGTATTAGACTTGAAAATTGCATAATACATAAACCACCTCCTCTCGCCTATAACCAACTCTACCAGATAATGTCAAAATCTACGATTTGGTCTTGCAGATCTTAATTGCCTTAAACTTTTCAGGGGTGTGCTGTCACATCCTCGATCCATTGACCAGGTGGGATGGTGGTAGCCCCCCATTTTGTCTTGAGAGTCACCCCATCTAGAGATAAAATAAATAAATCATATTAATAATATAAATTTTATTAACAAAAATATTTTTTGTGACAAGAGGTACATTCTACAACCCAGTATGAGGGAGATGTGTTCCCTTTGTGCTCAACTTCAAGTTGACATAGTCCCTTTTAAAATTTAAAAAAAAAATGTCAACTCTAATAAAAGTATAAATGAAAAGATAAATGAATATATATACTTGGTTAACCTCTTTCAACCATAAATAAAAGATTTTGATGTCTATTTTAAATAACATAATTTTATATCAACTTTAGAGAAATAAAGTAATTAAAAGTTGAAAAAAAAACATGGGAGAACTCAATTCGTGCGCAGAACATGAAGAAAAGACTAAACATCACTTTTGCATTGAAGAGACCTAAGGCATTGCTAGGATTAGTCCATCAATGAGATATCTTAGTAGAGATAATGATTGGAAGATTAGTTGTTTACGATGTCTTCTTAATTTTCTTTTTTCTTTTATTTATTTTAAAAAATTATTTTATGTGATTTTAAAATCATTTAATATTTTTTATTTTTATACTTTTATTTTTAAATGTTTCTCTATTGTGATTTCTATCGGAAGCTTTGCTTAATTAAAAAACCTTTTACTTGTTAAAAAAAAAATCATTTTACTTGTTTTAAAAATTATTATATTTTCTTTTATAATCAATTTATTTTACTAATTTAAAATTAAAAATCATTTTACTTTTATTTGATTTTAACATGAATTTACTTAAAAAAAATCTTCTTATATAAAATTAAAATTATTAGTATATTATTAATATTATATTATTTGACATAACGAGACTCAAATGCATTCGACTAGAGTCCATGGAACCCTAGCTACGTTTTGACGCCTGCGCCCTTGCTGCTCTACGGCCCGTGGCTTTGGGCCCTCTGCCCTCCACCTCTGCATTCCCCTTAGTCTTTCTACGGATTCAGAGCGCTCAACCTCTGCTGGGTAGGACGTTTTAGCCGGGCCCGTCCTCATGGAGGCCCCGAGCTCACCCCAGGCAGGCCCGCCTTCAGCTGCCAAAGCTTTCTCTCGACTCTTGGCCGTAGAAGAAGAAGAGTGAAACAGCGAAGTTTGTCAAGAGGCTGGATGACATTCCTGAAATCTCCCTGTCGCCAAAGACCCCAATTCAAGTTGCCCTCTCCTTAGCTGAGCGGGCTCTTGTGGGTTAGTTCATAGGGCTTTGGCCTTTTCCCAAGACCACGGAGTCCTGGGTAAACAGGAATTGATCTCCTTTGATCAAAGGCAGCGTTACTTCATACTTCTTAGGTCGAGGGTTTTTCCTCTTCGAATTCTCCTCTAAGGAAGATAAGGATATGATCTTTCAGAATGGCCCCTATTTCATGGCCCCCCAAGGTTTGTACCTCAACATATGGATGCCCGATTTTGACCCTTCAGTGGATGTCCCCTTGGCTATTCCTATCTGGTTCAGACTCCCTAATCTCCCAGTCCATTGTTGGAATTGGGATTCGCTGAAACACATCGGAAACGCCCTTGGGAAATTCATAGATAGGGCAAATAGAAAAGATCAATATGGTTGTGCTCGTATCTGCGTTGAAGTAGACCTAGAGGTGGGTCTCCCAGAAGCCATCAAAATCAAGGTAGGAAACTGGATCCATTTGCAAAAGCTGGATTACGAGCAGTTGTCTTTCAAATGTTGAAAATGTCAAGTCTACGACCAATTCGCCAGAGGATGCCCATCCAATGTGGAACCAGATAAGGGAAAAGAAGAAGGTTGGAATCAGGTCAAGCGCACCAGGAAAAGTCAAAAGCAGGTCGGTCCAAACGGAAAAGGTACTCAAGCCCCCCCCAGTAACCCCCACCCAGAATGGTTCAAGAAAACAAATTCGTCCTTCTAAGCTCGCAAGTAGAGGAAACTCAGGAACCATAAAATCAAAAATCAACCTCACCCTTTAAAGGCACCCCCAAAAGTTCTGGAAATGGAGTTGAGTAAGCTGGAAATGGTGTTCCAACAATAGAGGTAATGGTTGAAAGTGGTGTTCCAGCAATGGCAATGGTTGGGAGCTCCAAAGGAAACACTGTTGAAGAAGAGGAAGACGAGCATGAATCGAAGTGCTTGGAGGAAGAGGGGGAAATAGGAGAATCTCAAGCAACGATAAGGAGATCCACAAGAGGCTGCAAATTAGATTGGGAAAAAAGAGAGCAGGAAACTTTCAAGGATAAGCTCCAAGGCAGCCAGCCAACCCTTGAGAAGTTACTAGCATCAAAAGCAAAGATGACGAGAAACCAGCCCCAAGGCTCTAAAGGAGCCAATCAGAAATACAAATGATGAAGATAGTCTCCTGGAACTGTAGAGGTATGGGGAGTAGAATCAAAGAAGAAGCCATCAGAAATTTAATAAGAACAGAAACTCCTGACATACTACTCATCTAGGAGACCAAACTGGAAGACTCTGTCTTCCTCCATGCAAGTAAGAAACTTTGGAACAAATGTGAGGCGAAAGCAATCTCAGCCCGAGGGGCTTCCAGAGGGTTGGGCTCTCTTTGGAACGCTAGCAAATTCACAGTCATCTCTGAAACCCTCAATACTCATTGGCTACTCTTAAAATTTCAGCACATAGATTCAAAAGAGATAATCAGCCTTTTCAATGTGTACACCCCTGTGAACGCTGGGGAAAAAAAGGATTGTTGGAACTCCATAAGAACCCAAGCATATCTAGTTAATCTTGAGAATATCATCATAGCAGGAGATCTCAATCTCACTCTCTTATCAGCAGATAAGAGAGGAGGCAACATTGTTTGAGATCCGACAAGGGAATGGGCAGAGGATCTTATACAGGACTGGGACCTGCTAGACATCAAGCCAATTTCTAGTAAGTACACTTGGACTAATAAAAGAATTGGTCCTGGCCACATTGCTGCTAGATTGGATAGATTCTTGATTAAAGCTCTTTTCTTCTGCTTGGATTAGAGTCTAGAGTGCATATCCTCCCTTGCAGCACTTTGGATCATAAACCCATCAAGCTGGAACTCGTGTCTCAGCTTGACCTTGGACCTATACCTTTCAAATTTAGCCCACTTTGGGCTAAGGAATCGGACTTCATGCAAGTAGTTAACGACACTTGGGTGCAACTAGTCAAAGGCTCTCCCTTTTTTGTCTAGGAAGAAAAGCTCAAAAGAGTGAAAAGGGCTCTGAAAATTTGGACCAAATCTCTGCCAAACCCAGCCAACGAAAGGAAAAAAATCCAGCATATGCTGGCAGTCCATCAGCTCCAAACCGAAACAGCAGACATAACAAAAGAGATCCTAGATAAAGAAGCTCTGTTTTAGCAAAACTATCATAAGGCATGTCTAGCTGAGGAAGAATACTGGAGACTTAAGTCTCGCAGTCTTTGGCTCAAAGCAAGGGATAGGAATTCTTCCTTCTTTCACAAACTAGGTCAGGCCAGGAAATGTACCAATTCCATTTCTGAAATCAAAGATGGTACCATCATTCACAAGGATAATGCAAACATCAAAAAAGTAGCTTCTCTTCATTTTGAAAGTCTGTATAGCGAAGAGATAATTCTGGATCAAAGCTCAGAGATGTTGGACGAGATCCTTCCTTGATTTCTGTCGATATGAACCACCTCCTTGAAGCTAAAGTCACCAAGAATGAAGTCAAGGCTGCCTTATTTGCCATGAACCCAGACAAAGCCCCTGGGCCAGATGGATTCTCAGCCAGATTCCTCCAAATTTGTTGGTCCATTGTGGAAAAGGATCTTTACAAAATGGTCCTAAAATCCCAAGTTTGCAAGAAAATCAGAGGAAGCACAAACTTTGCTTTTCTTGCTCTCATCCCCAAAGAGAAGGGAGCCAACTCCTTCAATAGGTTTCGTCCGATTTTGCTTTGTAATATAAGTTACAAATTGATCACCAAAGTCATCACTAACAGACTGAAGCCCATCCTCCCCAAAATCATTCCAGAAAGTCAAGGAGGTTTCATCTAAGGTAGACAGATTGTGGACAACTTCATTCTGGTCCAGGAGGCAATTCATTCAAGCTTGAGTCGCAATGAAAAAGGTATGGTTGTCAAACTTGATCTAGTAGATGCTTTTGACAGAGTTAGACATTGTTTTCTGCTGAAAGTCTTACATAAACTTGGATTTGGTGAGAACTTTATAAATTGGATTTGAGCTTGCATCTCGGAGCCTTGGATTGCCCCATTAATTAATGGCAGAGCTGCTGACTTTTTCAAAGCCACGAGAGGGCTTAGGCAGGGGTGCCCTCTCTCACCTCTTTTATTTGTTCTTCAAGCCTCTATCCTCAGTTTTTACCTAGACAAAAAAAGAGCAAATCAAGATATTGCTAGACTTTGTATAGCGAGGGGTGTGAAAACCATTAATCACGCTCTTTTTGCAGATGACACACTGCTTTTGGGAGAAGCTTATGGGATTATTGCCTCCAGATTTAAAAAAGTTTTGGATGAGTTTTGTTTGGTATCGGGAAGTAGTCTAAACAAAGGAAATTGCCATATCTATTGCTGGAACATCACTTCCAGCTTGCTCAACTCCATATCCAGAACCTTTGGTTTTGCAGCATCCTCAAATTGGACTTCCTTCAAGTATTTGGGCCTCCTGGTTTTTCTCAAAAAAGCTTACAACAGAGATTGGCTCTCCCAATTGGAGAAATTCAAGAACAAGCTGCTTGCCTGGGGTTATTCCTGGCTTAACATAGCTGGTAAGTCGGTCCTCATTCAATCTGTTCTTTCCAGTCTCCCCCTGTTTCAGTTTTCTGTCCTTCTCGCTCCAACTGGCATTCTCAGAAAAATGGAGGAGACCATTCGAAAATTCTTTTGGAAGGGGGGCAAACAGAATGAGAAAAAGATTCCGCTAGTCAACTGGGAATGTATCTCCAAACCGCTTTTGGAAGGAGGCTTGAATTTCAAGAATCTTGGCTACTATAATGTAGCAATGGGAGCTAAATTAATCTGGAGAATTATTGCCCCTATACTTGGCTGGGCACAATTGGCTCTCTGGAAAAAATACTTCAAAGGCCAGCGTTCTCGCTGCCTAGATCACCCTAAGAAGCATACAAATACATCCTTACTGAAGCTTCACAGCAAAGCTTGCTCTCTCATCAAAGATCATGCCTTCTGGGTTCTTGGTAATGAGAAAAGGATCAACCTCTGGACAGATAAAATTTTGAATAACGAGCCTCTGGGAGACTGTCGTTCACTCCAAACGCTGCGCAGATGGATGAATGGGGCTGGTTTGCGAACTCTATGGGACATTTCAGCTTGGCAGAACTTTCGTTGGGCTGGCTGGAATCTTCAAACTCCCCCAGAGCTTTCTATGGAGCGCGAGACCTTGATTTCCAAGCTCCATGGCCTGTCTCCTTTGCTGGCTCGTAAAAGGGACACAAGAGGATGGGGTACGCAGACTGGCGGAACTCTGTTGCTCAAGGTTACGCCAAGCTATGTGAGTGTCCCCATGTGGCCACAAACCCTGAGCCTTGGAAAGGGATATGGCATTATCCCACCTTGCCTAAAATCGACTTCTTCAGCTGGCTGCTTTGTCATTCCAAAATTTTGACAGATGATAACCTCCAGAAACATGGTTTTCATGGTCCTTCAAGGTGCAGTCTTTGTAAGGTAAACCAGGAAAGCGTAGTTCATCTGATGCTTGAATGCACCTTTACTTTGCAGATTTGGACAGAATTGTTGGAACCTCTGAGTTTCAGCATCGTGTTTCCTTCCTCCATCCCTGATATTTTTACTAAATGGCTGCAAAGGTATCCCGGGACTCCCCAAAAAAAAAAATCATCAGAGCTGCTTGGACTGCTCTCCCTAAAATAATTTGTTGGTAGGTTTGGCTAGAGAGAAATAAAAGGATTTTTAGAAGCTATGAACAGGAGGCCAAGCTGGTGGCAGTCAGGATTAAAAGCCAACTTAAAGGAAATCTGAGAGATATTAAAGATGACTTAAATCTCAGTCAGCAAGATATAAATTGGGGCTCCTTTCTTGGACTCTAGTTCCAAAATAGTACAAACAATATATCCCTCCTCAAATATTGGCAAATAAGACTTTCAGCAAATGAATTCAAAGGCTGGACCATAAATCAATAGAGATTCTCCCTCTTTTTTGATGGGGCTGCAAAGGCCAATCCTGGAAGAGCTGGAGCTGGAGGCGTCATTTTGAATCCCGATGGCATAAGGATACACAGTTTCGCCTGGGGTCTGGGCATAGATTCTAGCATACAAGCTGAGGCTTAGCTCTTTTCCAAGGTCTCAAGATTATGAAAATGTTGAACATAAGGGAGCCAAATGTAATAGGGGACTCCCAGGTACTATTTAATATTATGGTGACTCATTCTAAGCCAACGGATCTAAGGCTTGCAAGGTTGATTTTCAGAGTAACAGATCTTAGAGACTCTTTCCAGAAGTTGAATTTTTATCATGTGTTGAGAGCTAACAATAAGGAGGCGGACATCAAAGCCAACAAAGCTACTCTCCTTATGGCTGGAGCGTTACTCAGAGGAGGACAAGAATCACGGGAATCAATTCCTTAATTTAGATCGCTGTCATGTTTTACTGCATTTTGTTAAAGTAGTTTGTATGTACCCATAAAGTTGGGAAAATCTCAGAAATAAACTACATAGTAGCAGGCAAAAAGAGATGTGAGATAAGCATAAACGTCATGGCCTTGCATGGTTGTGCGGTTCTTGGGGAATCAAACTCACCTTTTGTAATCCGATTTTTGGCATTAAGGCCAAGTATTTAATAGATCCTCTATCCGTTTCTGTAAAAAAAAAAATTAATAATTTAATTAAGTAATTTTTTTTTGTTGAATCCTAATGAAGCAAAGTCTTTATGTTCTGATGCATGAACCACTCGGCCAAAAATCCTTATATATTCTAACGGAAAAGGCTTTGCTTATTTTATTTTTTAAAGCTTTTATTTGAAAATTAAAAAATATATTTTAATAACTTTTATTTCATTAATAGATTAATTTAATTACTTTATTGGTTTTAATAATCAATTTTGATTTTATTTCATTTAATATATTAATTACTTTTTTGATTTTATAATCAATTTTAAACTTATTGCTTTAATAATAAGTTTGCACGAATTCTGATTGTTATATAGATTGCAAATTAACATTAATTTTAATTAATTTATTTAAATTAATTTTATATTTTAATTGAGATCCAGTATAAATTTATTTATTTTATTTGTTAATGGTTGATTAATATCATATAAAATTATAAATTATCCTAAATATCAATATCGAAATATTTCTATTTATCTATTAAAAAGCTAGTTGTTATATTGTAACAATTGAAATTAATGGTCTATATTGTGCTCTCTCTATTTAAATCTGTTTCTCCATCTTATCCTAACAATAAAAGTCTCTTGTGATTTTTTTCAGAAAAATTTCCAATATACATAATAAAATATAATTACATCTATCTCATAAATATTTCAATATGAAACCTAAATAAATTATTTGAATATCTATATTAATTAATATATTTGAATAGGAACAAGAGATAACCATATTAAAATGTTTTAATGCCTACAAGGAAAAAGTGATTAAAAATAAAAATATTTATTTATTAGATAAGTGATTAGAAATAAAATATGTGTTGACCATATTAAAATATTTTGATGCCCGTAAGGAAAAAAGTGATCAAAGATAAACTACTTTTATTATTATAGTTATAAGAAGAGCTTCGGCGTAAATCACATGAAAAAGGCATTTGTTTCGAACCAGCTAGTGTGGTTCATCGTCAGGACAAGTTGAAGAAACAGACCTGGCTTAGCATGCTAAATAGACTGAGCAGAGACTCCAACGGTTACATAACGGCTATTTTTGACCCTAGGACCAAGGCCAAAAATTATATTAATGAATTTAATATTATTTTTATTTTTATAATATTAAGAT
>APFE030038815.1:111409-160730 GCA_000404065.3 Pinus taeda
AAAATCTATTCTTATTCCAAAAATAATAATAATAGGATTTTAGAATTAAATAAGCTTAAATGAATAAATATATAATTTTAACGGTAATAAGTTATTAAATTATTAACTAACTATATAAATGAATTATTTATTAAAGGTATGTTATTTTGTTTATAAAATTATACTAATTACTCTTGATGTGATATCATATTTTATTTGTTTATCAAATTATTAAATTTACTAATTAATAATGCTAATCTTAAGAGGTAAGTTTGTAACGGTTGGAGTCTCTGCTCAATGTATTTAGCATGCTAAGCCAGGTCTGTTTCTTCAACTTGTCCTGACGATGAACCACTTTCGAAACGCGTCGACAAATGTCTTTTTCATGTGATTTACGCCGAAGCTCTTCTTATAACTATGATAGATCACAGAAGCCTCAATTCCACAATAGTTTTATTATTTTCTAATAAAAGGGGAATCTGTAATTTATTTAATTCTTAATACAAAATTGATATATAACATTTAAATAATAATAAAAATATTCAACGTGAGTTATATAAATAAAATATTTCACTATGTAAAGTTAAGTAATATTGAGGTATATTTAATAATAACATTAATATGAACACTTCAATCCATAAATAAAATAAGTAATCTCACTATTTTGGTTTAGGTATTTTTTTAATAAGTTTTGTCTAAACTCTAGCAAAAAATGATTGGAATTGCAAATTTAAAAGGTGTAGTCTACAAAATACAAGTGCCCAAGTGCACTTTCAAAGCATTGTATCCATTTATGCATTTTTGCAGTTTAAATAATGAAAAAATACATATGTTATGTGTATATATAAAACTATCGTAAATCCATTTTAACCACATATATATTAAATTTCAAATAAGATTAAATTACTCAAAAAAATTTACCTATCAAAAAATTCGCCTTCTCAACCTACACTCATTATTAAATTTCAAACACTTAATTAATATATTTTATTATTATTAAAAATGTAAAACACTTATATCTTTTATTATTTTATATAGATCGATTATGGAGGAGGATATAAACCGTGCTCTCTTTGGAAAGTCCAAAAAGGTCCGAACACTTCCACTTGATCCTTTTTCCCAAATTTGACCATCGCTGACATGGCAGGGAACCTTCATATTTTTCTCGAAATTTAAACCATACAGCACTTTCATAGAAAAACCAAATTTGATCATCACTTACATGTGAGGGAACCTTAATATTTGTTTTGGAAATTAAGACCATACATCTCTTTCATGTCAGGAACCTTCACTTTTCTAGAAATTTAGACCTATGAAATTGAGACTATACACCTTTTACATGTCAGGAACCTTAATACTTTTTCTAGAAATTTAAAAAATACACTTCTCTCATAAAGAGGCAACAATTTTTTGGCCCACCCACACGTGAAATAACATAGAGGGCAGAATAATAATATGTTCCATACAAACCTCCAAACTTTGATGATGAAGAAGAAGCACCCACATTAGTAGTAATGCAGCAATCCAATTTTGTCACTCGTGATGACTGACGAAAGTCAAACTCCTCAGAGAGACGGACATCTGGATCTCCCTGCTAACAAAAACAACCAAACCTCACCCCTAGTTAACTCTGACAACAGATATCAGATCTTCTGAAGAAGTCAACTGCTTGATTTTCCAGAAAGTCAGAAAGAAGCCCTGGACTTTTATGGTACTTGACAGTTCATTTCTCCACAATCGACGGACTGCAACAGAAGCTGCTGTGTTTAGATAAATAAATAGCCCATCTGGGGTCCAAGATACAAGGCCTGTAACAGAATCTACCGCTGTTAGAATCTCCTAGACATCAATCCCAGGCGCTGAATTACTCTGTTTTGATCAATCAATGGACGGGCCTCCCTCTGGGTACAGACCAAATGTTGGAGTTTGCCTATTGAATTCTATGAAAGAGGTACATATTCAGTTCAGTCCAATTTCATCCAATTTCAGAGCTAAAAGGTTTCATGGGTTCGATTTAAATGGATGTTCTCACAATTGGGTTTGCCTCCAAAATTTTATTTCAGTTTATCTCTTTCTATTTTTTTTCTTCTTCTTGGTACTGACTGGTAAATATTCAGTCCAAAATTCTATTGCAGTGATACGTTTCTTTGCATACTAATCAGATTCAAAATTTGATTCAGTTTTATCTGACTTGAGACTCCTAAAGCTGGATGGCTCAGATCCAACTTTAATTTTCTTCATTTATGTCAGCTTCCCAAATTTTCTTATTTTTCTTGAAGTCATGATTTTTTCTGGGTACCAAGACGTGTTTATTCAGTTCAATGTGTGCTTGTGTATTGGGTGCATATTCAGTTGTGTTAAATCTGATATTGGATCCCTTGAAAATTAATGGGTTTCATCAGTTGATTATGGTCTTGCGTGAGCTCGAAGGGTTATTTCTGAAAGGCCAAGACAAAGTCATTATTTTCGATCCAGTCTTATTCTTACTGCAGTTGCAATTTTTTTGTCATTAAAGAGGGACCTACTGAGTTCAGTTTGAAAATTTAATATGATTTCGATAAAAAATTTTGATGGGGTTGTTCAAGTTTGTTATTGTACCATAAGGTTTGTCTTTTAGTCATGATATTTATGGTTATTAATGAGCTAATCCATTAATGTTAATGTTAATCTAAACTGACAGCCAAAGAAAATTGGTGGTTATGATCCAACTTTTAGTTGAGTTTGTCTCCAGTGAGTGCATATTTAATTGATTTAATCTGATCTCCAATTTTTGGTTATATATATACACCCAACTCAATTCAGTTTGCCTCCAAAAAGTATTTCAGTTTCCAGTTACAAAGCTTTTATTGTTAGCAAGGAGGTACATATTTTGTTCAGTTCAATATGATATTAGATCCCCAAAATTGATGGATCTGTAAAATTTCGTGTCTCATTTCTCTTTCTTAAATTTTTTATTTCTGTTGGGTGATTTTTTGGGTTACTAGTATTTCAGTTGAATTTTAATCTTGGTATTGATTGTTGTTTGCTTGTTTCAGGTATTTGTTGCTTCAAGATTGAACCTTCCAGGCGCATGGCAAATGCCGCAGGTATCTCTAGATTCTCTACCCCTCTTTCCCTCAATCTTGATACTAGATGGTTTTTTACATGAATGGAATTATATCAGTTGGGCTATCTGTAATTCATGTCCTCATAGGGTTATAAATTATAATATACTTATTTGCATGGTACTATTTGTGTTTGGTTGATGCATCGAGTTGTTAAGGTTTGTCATTTTAAACTTATGAACATTGATTTGTAACATGTAGCTTTTGAAGGCCTTACTGAAGTAATTTCAATTATACTCTGCCCTTTGAATTAAGTACTTATTTAGATTCTTCATTGTGACTTCCTCTTGGGTTACCAGTGTGATTGACACGACTAAGCTTTTGGAAAAAATATGGGATCTAATAATGGCTCCGGTTTGTTGTCAGTTTCACTTGAACGAATATGGCAAAAGAAAATCTGGTTTGATGTACTGAAAATAAGTAGCTTTAGGGCCATTTCTACAGGCATATCAATTCCAATAATTGTACAATTCTTAACACAGCCCAAAGATATTATAGTTTAATTTGCAGTAGCAGTTTTTCTGAATTGGTTCTTAGTGAAGAAATTTGAATCTATTTTGATTTACGAGTCTGCGGCAGTGCTCCTTACCAATATATGTCAAACTTCGCAATTTTAGTATGATGCTAGTTATTACAATATCTTATATCATGCTCACTACTGAAATATTTGGATCAGGGTGGAGTTAATGAAGATGAAGAACCAAAGGCCGCTGCCATTAGAGAATTGCAAGAAGAAACTGCAGTCACGTCGGCAGATGTCCTTGCGGAGGTAGTATTTTCATTTTGTTTGAAATGCGTATTTCTTCTAAGCTCCATGTTGATGAATTGTCATTGCTATTTAGTATTTACTAAGGGTTTTGCAAGACCCAGTTGGGTATTAAAGTTGATACACGACCCAACCAGTCGTACAACTGAAAGTATACCCCCATAATTGGTTCGTGGAACAGATGTCAAATATTCATACAAGAGAAAGGGGAGAAGATAACAAAACTGGTTGTTCGTACTACGGGTAAAAGTAGTCAAGAGTCCAGTCAAATTAAGCGACATTTCAACGTATAATTCGTTTTCCCACTAAATTGCCACACTCCCACCCTCTCGGTTCAAGGTAGACTTCACTTGTGATTTGAAGCCTGGAAGGACATGATCCAGTTATTTGTGCATGGTCACAAGTTCATTTAATATAATCTTTGTAGGGGCAACTGCATGTTCAACCGAGGTGAATCCCATAGCTCTAGGGTCGGTGCTCTTGGGAATTGAACCTTGGTTATTGGTGAAAACTCATCACTCCTCACTAATGGATCCACCTCTTTAGGAGTAAAAGATTGAAATATATGGAGGTGGACATTTATCCACTTATGTGTGCATAGGTCATTAGATCATTTACTATAGAGATAGGTCATTAGATCATTTACTATAATCTCTCTAGGTGCAATCACACTTTTGATCACTATCTCATCACTATCTCAAGGTGATCCATGATTCCGAGAAAAGCTCTCATGAGATTGAATCTTACTAACTGGTTCAAAACTCTTTGCTCCACACCTTTCATTTGAAAGACATGGATGGGCTTTGATCCACTTATATGATCTCATTTCTCTAGAAAAATGCTCTCACGGAAAAGGAACCTTGCCCTTGGTGAAAAACTCCTTGCTCCTCATGAATAGACCAACTACTTTGGTCTCTTCAACATATAATTATGCCACCTGTCTTGCTATTTTTTTTGCCATTTCCTTAATCAGTAAGCATCTTATTCAGTTGAAGACAATATTGTTGAGGGTTTTCAATGCGAGTCACTCAAGCACTCTAGCGGAAATGTTCAGCCTAATTAGTTATAAACAAGGGCCTTGTTTATAACTTGAACTTGGATATCCAAAATCAAGAATTCTAACTGCACTGTACGATAACGTTTGGGACAATGCTTTTGTACTTGAATCCTGATTGTAAGCTACGTTCACTATTTATAAAGTTTTGGCATTAAGCTACGTTCACTATATATAAAGTTTTGGCATTAATTAACTACATTGATCTTCGATTGATTGCATGCCAATTTCACAGGAAATTGTGTAGGCTCAGATATAAGAAGAAATGGTCATGTGTTTTGTGTTTTCCATGTGTGATTTTATAGGAAATAGTCCATTGATCAGTGTGCATACTATTTTATGCCTTTGTGATGCGGTGATCTTTGTTTGCAGGTACCTCATTGGTTAACCTATGACTTTCCTCCTCCTGTGAAAGCAAAGATCAATCGCTTGTGGGGAGGCGAATGGAAAGGTCAAGCACAGAAATGGTAAGGTTTTATAATATTAGTGCATTTTGCCTTTTTCCATCCCAGATGCATTTCAACCTATGATTCTATTGCTTGACATGTCAACGCAGATTGAGCCCAGTTTACTACCAAAACAGCCTCAGAAACTGAATACCTAAAACAAAAAAATCGTCCATTTCAAAGAGACATAAACATAAGAAGGGCCCGTGACCATTACATAGACAGTAAGTAGAAAGACTAAGCTTGGCATCACGATGCGGGTCGTCTTGATCATTTATGACAAGCCCCTACCAATTACAGGTTCTTCCTCAACCATGATAGACTCCCAACAATCATTTTCAGGTTCGAACTGTGTTTGGGTTTCTGATATGGCAAATCAAGTGTTGGAAATTTGGGTTTCTGATATGGCAAATCAAGTGTTGGAAATTTGTCGTTTTGAATAGGACGAGGAGGTCAACTCCACCTTTATTCGTGTTTCTCTCTAACAGTTCAGCTCGCACGGTGCTTGGGCTTATCATCTTCTCAGCTCGCACGGTGCTTGGGCTTATCATCATCTCTATGAGATAAGTTAGTGCGTCTTTTTGGACTTTCTGGTGCCGGAATCTATTGGAAAAATTTGAGGTGAAATCTTGATTTGTATTATTTAAACTGGGTTTTTGACTGTATATATGAATTCAGCGCCATCAAAAACCCCTAAGGCATTTAGATTGTGCAGGGTTACCCATCAAACTTGTTATTTCAATAAATTCCAGCCAGATTTTAGAGAAATTAGACAGGGAAAGCCCACCTGAAAAGCTTCCAAAAGGTCGCACTAAAGACAACTTGCTTATAGATTGGGTGGGAGCGGTGCCAAGTGGCTCCTTGCTCATATTGCAAGCTACGCCCTGGCAAAACTCTAAAAGCTGGAGCAAGTTGGCCATTTCCATCTCGATCTTTTGTACTTTTAAACTGATAATGATCTACAAGGACAAAGTTGCACGTATTAAGGAGCTGGCATACTTATAAAAATACTAGAGTGTTGCTTATTATTAAATAGTACCTCGTTTTTCCTTTATTGTAGCCAAAACAAGACTGGAACATGAATAAGTAACTATGTTGAATGAAATTCTAATGTCTTAGGTAACTTCTCTCCCTGAAGGATTGCCTTCCAGGATATGGAAGTAGGGAGGTATTGACCACAAAACATTTTCGTGTAAGCTGAAGCAGGCTTCGCTAGACAACATAACCATAAGAGGTGCTTAAGGGTTTCAGGCCACTCATTGTGGTATTGACCACAAAACTATTTCATCTAAGCTGAAGCAGGCTTCCCTAGACAACATAACCATAAGAGGTGCTTAAGGGTTTCAGGTCACTCACAATGAGGACACTTGGGCTTTATAATCCCAAGGGGGTTAATCTCTCATCTACAGGAAACCACTTATGATTAGGGACCGAGTGGAAATAGCTTTCTTGGGTTCCAACCCAAGTTTCCATTGGTTTCTCAGGCTTGAAAGTCACATCTTTTATTTAGATTTAAGCCTCCACAATTTGTTTAGGTGGCCCGAAACATCATTTCAACACTTTAGAGACTCATTGAACTATGAAACATTGTTCACCTTTCTATCCCCAACCCAAGTTTCCATTGGCTTCTCAGCCTTGAAAGCACATCTTTTATTTAGATTTAAGCCTCCACGATTTTTTTAGGTGGCCAAGAACATCATTTCAAAACTTTAGAGACTCATTGAACTATGAAATGACATTATTCACCTTTCTGTGCCCTGGATCTCTATTATTAACTTCCCTCCCCATTGGGATTTCTTCCCATGAGTAGCTTCTGAATTTTGGCACCCCTAAACATTTTTATAATTTTAATTACCATTGTGGGTTAGGGACCATAGGAAAGCATGTTGTCTTATACCATGTTGTGGTACATGTTCCTCCAATGGGGCTTTTGGATTGGTCCAGCTTCCATTTATAATTTTCGTATTTTGGTGAATGAGCTACCTAAATTTTGAAGTTGGTTGGTTGATGATCATTCTTCTCTTGTAGCTGTAAACTCTTATAGGCCAGTTGTGCTATCAAATTTGTGTTGATCATG
Organism: Pinus taeda; assembly: GCA_000404065.3. Lineage (NCBI taxonomy): Eukaryota > Viridiplantae > Streptophyta > Pinopsida > Pinales > Pinaceae > Pinus > Pinus taeda. The sequence goes on from APFE030038815.1 coordinate 118,836, forward strand.
TTTCAAAAGTAGACAACTTTTTCTCATCTGTCAGCTTTTCTGAATTCCATGGCACTTCCTTTTTAGTGCTGCAACATCCAGTGGGATATTTAAAGTTCCCCACATGGTTACCCACTTTATAATATCTGTGGTAGATCCTTGTGATAAGTCTTTCATGATCTAGAGTCCTTGTTGAGACTATAGATAGAATTTTGTTTTTACGTTGTATGGTAGTAATTTGTGCCATTGTTGCAAACATCTCGATAACATCCCCATTTTATCTCGAAATCACAATTTTTTGGCCTAGCCGATGTTTTTCGACTTTTAGAGATATTTTGATGGTATCTTAATTTTCCCGATGTTTGCCGATTTTTAACCGATATTTTATTGATATTTACGATTTTTTGGTTTTTCAAACCCTTACTGATTTTATCCCGATACCAATATTTGCAACATTGATTTCTGCAATGCTTTCATTTTGATTGGAATCATGTATACTACTAAGAGGACAGGGTATTCTTCCCATTGGCTGCAGGCAACGACAATACCTTGCTTTCACCAATTTGGCAATCCACCATTGACAAACCAAAGTAATTTTTACTTCAATTTCATTCAGGAATTCTTTGGGTTAGTGCATTTTCTGTGATTGTATTTTTTAATTTTTGTTGTCTATGTTTTCTGGTATCCTTTGTTGTTAGCTGACAGAGGGAGTGTTTAAGTTGTTCATCCATGTCTTATGTATTCTTTTTGCATATAGGTGTTAGGATTATGGTTATCTTCACTTGAGGGCATGTGCCAGGTCTCTATTCGATGTATTGGTAGCTTTATTGAATTTCCATATGGGTAATTAGGTTGGCCTAGTCACCCTCTTGGGGTAGCACCCTAAACCCTAAAGGAGGTGTATAAATAAAACACACTCCTCATTTGTAATTCATTCATTCAATTTGTTATTTGATAAAGGCTCGAGGGAAATCTTCCTCTAGTGTGCTTGTTCATGCCCTTGGGTATTGTGGCAATTTATTTTGTGTTCATCATTTAAGTGTGCTTCATTTCTTCTGTAGTTTGCTTCGCTGAATTAGAGTTTACTGGAGATGTCACCTTAGATCCACTATCTTATGATCATAACATGGTATCAGAGATAATGTGGACACGTCTTTTTCTATCCTACTTTATTTCATGGCTGAATCTTAGTGCTTCCAGCACTGCTTTAGTGCCGTTTCAGGTCTGAAACAATGGTTTCAACGTTCCCTTTTCAAACAGAAAACAGGGTTCTAGGGATTTATCGTTTCTTTCGCCAGCAGCTTTCTATTTTCGCAATTTTTTGGTCTTTACAGTAGATTTAAGGGATTTTTTATTGCAGATCTGTGCCCTTTTTGAGGGCAGCGCCCTCCTCTTTCGTTTATTTCAACCAAAATATTGCAGGATTTTCAAAGCTGTGCTGGCATTTCATGCATCTACAGATCAAAAATGGTTTTTCCCTCATTTTAACGGGGCCAACTATCCTATTTGGGTAGATCAAATACCAACTCTTCTTTGCAGTAAGCATTTATGGGTGTATTTGGAGAAACCCCTTCCTATCCCTGATGATGTCATCTATGACCTAGTTTGCTTGAAAAACGATGATGCCTTTTGATTGATTACTCTCTATGTGGAGAATCTTATTTATCACACCAAGAATAACAAAAGCGCAAAGCAGATTTCGGAAATCTTTTCACAACTTATTTCATATAGTGAGCACTACCCAAGTCAGTTGACTTGACATTGAGTTCTCCAATATCAAGATGGTTGGTTTTCCTAGTGTTAAGGAGTATATTGCAAAGTTCAACAACCTTAAATTTGACATTGTGACATCTGGTGGTAAGGAAAAGTCAGATTCAAAATATGCAAGTATTGTTCTAAATAACCTTTCTCCTGCATTCAAAAGTTTTCTGATCACATTTTAGAACATTCCTCTTTTTCTCAAGGCCTTTACTGCACCTACTTTAGAGGATGTGTTTTCTAGCCTTTTTGAGGATCAAGTCATGTTGAGGAATTTGGATGAACTACCCCCTAGAGATCAAGCCCATTCTAATGTTTCTACTTCCTTATGGAAGCACGAGTTTGTAGGGGAAATGTAATGCCCCCTATGGACTAATTGCTCACAAGAAGACGAAATAGCCTATCCAACCCTGAAGGTTAGGTTATAGTCTTGATAAAGGGGAAACCAATGATCCAATGGTTGAGGCAGCATTGGGTAAATTTTGTGTCGGCTGAGGCAAAAAAGTCCAAATTGGGGGTTGCACTTGCAACCCTTCGCACTAGAGGAAACCAATTATCCAATGGTTGAGGCAGCATTGGGTAAATTTTGTGTTGGCTGAGGCAAAAAAAAGTCCACATTGGGGGTTGCACTTGCAACCCTTCACACGAGAGGAGTGCAACCCCTCGCATTAGAGGAACACGATGGGGAAATCTATAAATAAAGGAGAGTTGGAGTCATTTTTCACCATGGACTTGGATTTAATATCTCTGTTTTCTTGAGTTGAAGTTCTAAGGGTTTTAAGACCCCTTCTTCTTGATTAGCTTTGGTCGAGGTGATCCCACCCTATCCAATCCCTTGTCTAGTTTCGGTTGAGCTGATCCCACCAAACCTAGACTACCTCTTTTCTTTTATTTGTTCTGGCACAACAATAACATTGCAGCATCTCTGGTTTGGTCTGGTTGATTATCTGGTTATCAAAGCTATCTAAGGAGACCATAAGCAGTAAGCCTCTCTCTAGAATTCTGTGGATTTTAGTCACCAAGACTCTAGCTAAGGAAGTCTTAGGATAGCGGAAGACATCCCAAGGATACCGAGCCTAGTCTGAGGTACAACAATGAGGCGTTTGAGGTTTTATCTGGAGGTTGGAAGGCCGCAAGGCCACAGGGCAAAAATTTCTAGGCTGTCACAGGGGTACAGGTGCGGCTGATTGAGGGACAACAGATTCTGTGGGTTCCTGTGAAGCAACAAAGGCAAAAACAAAAGGACAACGAGGCCCTTTTCTAGTGTTTGTTCAAGCACCAAATTCCTAATTCAACAAGCAAGGGCATCTGTTTGAGGAAAGAATTGAGGGTTAAGAACTTATAACAGAAGTTTCAGAAACCCTATCTAAAGTATTGAAGGCATACAATGGCCAACAAGGTCCTTGTTTCCAGATTTCAAGTCAGATCATGGTATAAGTAGCTGTAACCAGTTGCTAGATAGTGAATTTCTAGAGTCGACCTGAAACCATTTGTCCTCATCAGAGTATAGCCTTCCCTCTTGAAGTGCAACAGGGTAGCTGTGACTAAATACATAACTAGTTCATGAATTTGTGCCTGTGCAGTGAGCCTGAAATAGCCTAGTAGTCATAACAAGTTGTAGTAGACTTGATATAGCATAGCTAGAAATTGTATTGGTTACGAATTTGTTAAATCAGCACTGTTGAAGGATTAATGGTTTGGATATACTCACTGTTTTTGAGCAGTCAGCCCTAAAAGTATTGTGCTCTGATTGAAGTATTAAATTATTGTGGAATTCTTGTTTTCAATGCATATATAGAAGATATCTACTGTGGCACGAATGTCTATTGTATGAGTGTGTATTTGTTTCTGTTGCATTGGAAAGATAGTAACCCTAGCTAGTTTTGGAAACCCTAAGGGAAATTTTTTCTTAGGTTATTATAGTGGTATTAGAGCTGGTTCACCCTACCAACCTGTGAGCAATTGGGTTGATGTCATGGACCTAGGGTCTTCAAGTAAGGCTCAATGGAGAATGAACAATTTTGGAAAAAGGTCGAGCAAACCATGACTGCCCATTTGCAGCAGCACAGCAGGTGATGTCTCAGCTTCTTGCCCCTCTTGGGATTAATGTAGACAACAATCTCCATGTTCTTAGCACTGGATCAGATTGCAAGGATCAAAGATTGCAAAATATTGCAAGGGACAAAATTCAGCCAATATTTCAATTGAATGAAGAGACTAAATTTTGAATTATAACCCTTTAGTCAATCATCTCGACCTACACCTCTTTTTGGGTCAATCCCATCATTAGGGTCAGCTCCTCCATATGAATCAAGCACACCTCTTAGAAGTACTCAGTCATCTGGAATGTTTCAATCTTCAACGCCAATTTTTGGTCAAAGCCCTCCTGCTTTTGAGAACAACCTGTTCTCTAGCAGCAACCATCAGAACTGATGTTGCAAAGTAAGCCAACAAACCTTGTACAATCAACTCCTTCCCTGTTCAATGGCCTTCAATCGCCAAATTCTGCCCAGACACGGTGCATTTTCTTTTGGTAATTTTGGTCAGGCACAACCAACTGCTTTTGGTGGTATATCAATTCCAGTTTTTGGGTAGGACGCCGTTGGTAAAACCACTCAGTTGAATATAATGGCTACAACAGCTGTGACTCCCAAGATTGAACAAGCACCTGAATTGAAGGATAAGGGCACATAGCAGAAAGTAGTCAATGATTTTTGGCTAGCTGCAGGAGAGACAGATCAGGTGATACTGATGGGAACCTCAAGACAGAAAAACAAAGTAGAAGAGAAGCTGAAGGAGGGGCAAAGGCACACCCAAATGATTGGTCATGGCTATACCCTCCTAAAAAGAATAAAGGACCTCAATCTTTTGAATTTGGTGGTATGGGAAAAGCAGAATCTCTGCCTTGCACTAGCAATGGGTCTCAAAACAAGTCCGAAAATGGTGAGAAATATGAACCAAGAAACAGGATTCAGCCTGTAATGCTGAGTTCTAGCGTTTGGTTGATGAGAACCATGAGTTTGAATCTCAGGGTGTCTCAATGGAGAAGAAGAAAGGGACTGAAAACGATAGCCATCCTGAGAAGAGTGGAGGCAGTAACTTATCTAGAAATGAAATCAATGAGGATAAATAGAAAACAGAGGACGAGCTAGAGGAGGATGAAACAGGTAATTCAAAATATCTTAACACGGAGATTGCAGTAGAAAATGGTTTCTCGGTAGTGGCAAAATTCCCCAACAAGAATCAAGAGGAGGAATATTGTTTATTACAATTAATCATTAAGACAGAAAACACAAAAGTAATAAGGAAAGATGGTTTGCTGACCAATGATCAAGCCCAGGCAGTCTCATCAAAAGAATTTGAACTGGACTTTGCTGATAAAACAAGTGATACTACTTGTAGAAAATGTAAAGCAAATGACAGATATTGTCAAGCATATATCAGTGTTCAAGAGGACCCACTTGATGAAGGAGGGATAGGTGATCCCAACATGAAAAATCTCCTATTTGATGCTGCCACTGACTTTGTGAATCATGCTCCTCATCAGAATAACATGGAGCACCTGGATTACAATTACTGTATTGGGGATATTGTCTTTATACTGCCCTCTCTTGCATAGCTACCAGAAGAGTCCAATATTACTGAATCATCAGTTAACGACAAGGTGTATCAAAATGTTAAGTTATGGTATGTTCTATGCTTATAACAATTTACTTATCTTTCTTATTATTATCCACAGATTAGCAATCACATGTACATAAAGTAAAGTGCAGATAGAACATTAAACGATCACCAGAAAACAAGCCAAGACAAGAGACAAAAGATGTGGCGGCTAGCCAGGGACAAACCCCAATGTGGGGAAACCCTTTGATCAAATCTTCCTTTATCTTCAGTAATCCAGTAGAGAGAAATAGTACATAAATCAGATTTACATTAGCAACAGCAAACCCTAGATCAATCCCAAATTAGGGCAAACAATATCTCGCAAACCGACTGACGAATCGGCTTGATTCCACCACCAAAAAATCCGTCTTTCAGAGGAGATCCAGATGGACCTACAACGTAGTTTTGAAGAGGGAGTCTTCTGGTCAACGCTGGTCAAACTTTGGTTCAGTAGTTGCTGCCCCAAAACTGCGTCCTTCCTTTCACATGTGTGAGAGGGAGTCTCTTTTCTGCACAGTAGAGAACAGTCTCTTTTCTCCGTAGGAGAGAGAGAGAGATGTGATGAGATGAGTGAGTGCAAATGAGGAAAATTCCTCTTGTATTTATACACAACTGTTGATGTTTGAATAGATGGGACTGTTGGGCTTCTAAGCCTACATGAGTTGTAGGTCAGCTTGATAATTATTCCATAATCAAAATAAATTCATATCTTCATAAATACTTATCGGAATCGGATGATCTTTAGATTAATCCTACACCTCTCGACGAGAGGAATCTAATAAAAGTATTATCAGCCATGAATAAGATGACCCACATGGAGTTTGGCCCTAGTTGCCAATTTTAACATTCCCTTTCAACTAGGGAGAACTCCATCTGCAATCTGTCTGTCGGTCACTACTATTCATCCATCAAATGCACTGCCCTCTCTGCTCTGCTCTATCCTGCCTTCGCTGCTCTGTTTTGCCTGCTTTGCTCTGTTCTGTTCTGCCCTGTTCTGATCTGGTCTGCTTTGTCCGAATTATGAAGAGGAAGAAATGATCGAGGATGTATCATGCTGACTCAAAGTCAGTCTTAGAGTATGTACCACTAGTCCCAGACCAGTCTCAATCGACCCGAAGTTAGCATCATAGTGGGTACAACTCCTACCATTGGTCCCAGACTAGTATCATCCTCCACTGACTCAAAGTTAGTCTCAGAGTGCGTACCGCTGGTCCCAGACCAGTCTCAATCGACTTGAGGTCAACGTCATAGTATGTACCATTCCTACCACTGGTCCTAGACCAGTCCTTCACTGACCCGAAGTCAGTCTCAAAGTATGTACCACTAGTCCTAGACTAGTCTCAACCGACCCGAAGTCAGCGTCATAGTGGGTACAACTCCTACCACTAGTCCTAGACCAATATCATTGATCCCAGATCAATGAAGGTCATCCTAGCATAGGGAGTACGGTAGATACAACAATGCGTCTATCGGTACTACTATGGTCCCTATACTCATTTCCCTGCTCATTGATTAGATGAGAGGTACTTCCCATGAGTCCCAAATTGCATGGGTAGGATGCCTTGACAGGAGAACTTAATCAATCCTGTCCTCACAGGAGAACTAATCATCCTGCTACATAAACGCCATGGAGAACACATCATCCAAGCCTCACAGGAGAACTAATCATCTTGCTACACTCCTAGTGAATCTGATCCTTCTGATGTAGGTTCCATCCTTGTGAAGCCGCAAGGGCTATGGCAATAGGTGCAAATATCTCATCATATTCTATACCTTCCTTCTAGGAGAAGCCACGAGCAACAAAACGAGCCTTATACTTTTCCGTTCTTCCATCTGCTACATGCTTTATCTTGTAAAGCCATTTAGAAGTGACAATTGTCTTGTCCTGGGGTCTGGGAACTACTTCTCAGACATCATTCTTTATAATAGACACATATTCTTTGGTCATAACATCCTTCCATACTTGATGCTTGACAACATCTGAGAATGATGAAGGCTCATTTTGCATGCTCATGCTCATGATAGTCAGGTATCCCTAATACTTGTTAGGTTTCTTACTTTCACGGAAGGTTCCTTGGGGTGCATTATGCCCTTCAGCATCATCGAGTAGCCTCCTAAGCCAAGAGGGCCTCTTCCTAGAAGAGGAAGGCTCAGGTGGATAAATAGGATCCACGGGTTCCTCCACATCAGGCATTGCTACATCATCTGCCCATAGAAACTTCAGAAGTCTTTGATCATGGAGCATGGCACGGATAGCTTCCACAATTGTACAGTTCTTCCTTTCTGCCACACCATTCCGCTCAAGAGTATATGGTGTAGTAGTCTCCCTCTTCATGCCAGCCTCAGATATGCCTGAGTGAACCAATTGTAATATATCGGAGGTCTTGCTTTGGCTTGAGGGGAATGGTCCCCTTTTGAGCTTTTCCTTCGGCACATCTTGGACATACACCTTCTTTCTCTATTTGGAATTCGGGCATCCCTGTCACCATTTGTCTTACATCGGGTAGAGATTTATAATGAAGGTGGGCAAACCTCTAATGCCAAAGTTCGGACTGAAGAGATGTGTCATAAGACATTACACCTAGCGGACTTCCACCGACCTGATATAATGAATCAACACGAAACCCAAGAGTAAAAGCATCTTTAACATTATTTTTACATATACGTACCTTGCCATTGCTGAAGTTTACTTTGTAGCTTTTGTCTTCCATTGCCGAGATGGACACCAGGTTCTTTTTGAGGTCAGTTACATATAATACATCCTGTAAGTGGATCATATTACCTTGATTCAACTTGAGAGAAACATTTCCTACACCTTTCACGGTATATTTCATATTATCTCCAAGGACAATTTCCAGGTTGGTTTCTTTCTCTATCAGATTATGGAGAACTTCTTTGTAACCAGTGAAGTGCCTTGATGCACCACTATCAATGAGCCAAATTCCCATTGAGTCTGAAGGAGCAGAGGTAGATAGAGCAGTTGGTAAATAATATTCATCCTGCTTATTTTCAACAATGTTAGATTCATACCTGGAATTTCTAGCCTTCTTGAATGGTTGTCCTCTTTCTGGATTACCAACACTCCTTTTGCCTTTGCTATTAGATTTCCCATTCCTTTGATTGCCATGAGAGGAATTTTGATCATCGTCCCGATGTGAGATCTTTCTATCAGGGCATTCATTCTCATAGTGTCCTAGGGCACTCATTCTCATAGTGTCCTGGTTTATCGCAAATGTAACATCGCCCTTTTCTTCCACCCTTAGGTCCAACCTTTCTTTTTGATTTAGTCTCGGAAGTATTTCTTTTCTTAGCATGAGAAGAAAAGGCAACAGGAGGACCTTTAGGCATGGGCATTTCTTGCTCTTCAACCCTTGTTTCTTCTTGAATGCATCTAGCCATTAATTCCTCGAAACCAGGAATTACATTACTGTTAAGAAGAGTAGTCCTAAACACGTACCATTCAAATGGTAATCCTCCAAGAGTCGTGAGTGCCATTTCCCTATCAGTAATAGTCTCCCCAATAGATAGGAGATCGTTCCTGATCTCGGTGATTCTTAAGAAGTATGCTTGCATACTCTCATCTTTACCCTTCTTAATTTCCTTCAGCTTATTTCTAAGAAACAAAACTTGATTTGCATCATTAACTTTAAATAAACTGACCAATATATCATAGATTTCCTTAGAGGTGTTCAGGTCGGAGATGTAGGCCACCAAGCGCCTGTCAATAGAGTCCTAGATGATCTTCTTTGCTTTGACTTCTTTGGTTTTCCATTTGTTCCTGGCGGTAGCGGATGCATTTGATGGAGGCTCAACAATATTGCCTCTCACATGGTCCAACACTCCTTGATCTTCTAGGATTAGGTCGATAGACATCTTCCATCCGTGATAGTCAACTTTCTCACGGAGCTTGTCCTCGGCAGGAAAGAGTGATGAGGACCCCATAGTTCTTTTAGGATTAGGATAGCCTTGCCAATCTTCTCTTCAATGATTGCTCTTGCTCTTGCTCGGGCTTTGTCTTCACCTCAGCTCCGATACCATGTTAAGTTATGGTTTGTTCTATGCTTATAACAATTTACTTATCTTTCTTATTATTATCCACAGATTAGCAATCATATGTACATAAAGTAAAGTGCAGATAGAACATTAAACGATCGACAGAAAACAAGCCAAGACAAGAGACACAAGATGTGGCAGCTAGCCAGGGACAAACCCCAATGTGGGGAAACCCTTTGATCAAATCTTCCTTTATCTTCAATAATCCAACAGAGAGAAATAGTGCATAAATCAGATTTACATTAGCAATAGCAAACCCTAGATCAGTCCCAAACTAGGGCAAACAATATCTCGCAAACCAACCGTCGGATTAGCTTGATTCCACCACCAAAAAATGCGGCCTTCAGAGGAGATCTAGATGGACCTACAACGCAGTTCTGAGGGAGTCTTCTGGTCAACGCTGGTCAAACATTGGTTCTGCAGTTGCTGCCCCAAAACTGTGTCCTTCCTTCCACATGTGTGAGAGAGAGTCTCTTTTCTGCGCAGTAGAGAAGAGCCTCTTTTCTGCATAGGGGAGAGAGAGATGTGATGAGATGAGTGAGTGAAAATGAGGAAAAGTCCTCCTGTATTTATACACAATTGTTGATGTTTGAATAGATGTGACTGTTGGGCTTTTGAGCCTACATGAGTTGTAGGTCGGCTTGATAATTATTCCATAATCAAAATAAATTCATATCTCCATAAATACTTATCGGAATTAGATGATCTTTAGATCAATCCTACACCTCTCGACAAGAGGAATCTAATAAAAATATTATCAGCCATGAATAAGATGACCCACATGGAGTTTGGCCCTAGTTGCCAATTTTAACACAAAACATCTCACAACTTGAGAATTGTATGAAAATGGAAGATGAGTCAAATGTTGAGGAAGATTGTGAAATGGAGCCAAAACTTGAGTGTTATATTAAAGTAGAGATATCTTCAAAACAAAGATCTGTGAGAAGAAGACTAAAAGCTAAAGTTGGTGTGGCCTTGGAAGATTAGATTGGTGATGATAAAGAAATTGAACCAAAGCCAAAATGGGTAAATGAGACCAAAAGTACAGAGCCAATTTTCCAACAAGGGTCTTCAAGAATATGTGAGACTAAAGTGCGTATGAATATTGAAGAATTAGATTTACCCTCGATTGGGAATATTATAGGTCTCCAAGATGAGGATATTGAAGTGATGTGGGTAGGTGGAATGACTTCAAAGGTTAAACCACAACCGATTTTTGTAGTTGGTAGGGAGGATGATATGGAATGCACTCCAAATACCTTATACCTTTCAAGATGGTGACGCTGTTGCAGATTGGGGAACTGTTGATGATAATACAAGAGATGCATTTTGGGCTGATAAAGGGCTGGAACAAATTGTAGGAGATAATTCAAACTCAATTACTACAGTTGAATCATATATCAATCATGATGATAAACTTGGTAAAGGTGGTTTTGATAATTTCTACTGGGTTCAACTTTGGACTGATTCAAAAATTGTTGTCAAGGGATTCAAGGGTCAACATGCCTCAAAATGACTCCTTGACTAGCATAGGCAAGTGAGCATCGCAAGTGGTTTTGTAGATGGTCTTACTTATCTTCACTATCATACTATGTCTCATATACTTCACAGAGATATTAGGGCAAGTAATGTAGTATTAGACACAGGCTTTAAAGTGTCAGTTGTTGATTCTGGATTTGCAAAACTCCCTCCTGAAGGGGCAACACATGTTACCCCACGAGTGCAAGGAACACTAGACCATATTGCACCTGAATATGCCCTGTGGGGAAAAGTTTATGAGTTGTGATGTTTACAGTTTGGGAATGCTATCGCTTGACCCAGTAGTTAAGATGGAGTACATGATTATTGGCTGGGTGCTATTATTAGTTTTAGAAGGAAAATATGATCAACTAGCTTATCCAAAGCTCCATGGAAAATACAAAGAAGCAAAATGTGAACAACAGGTGCTTGATGAAGGATGTGTTGGTAAAAAAACTATTATGGAGACTGAAAATGCAGGGCCAAAAGTAGAATTTGCTTCAATAGTAGCAACACAGTTGTACCCTATTCATCTGTGATTTGGCAAGTGAAATCCACAGCTATGACCTGATAACATCCCTCAACCAACAAATTATTGGGCTGCAAAAGCCAAGGAAGGATGTTGTAAAAATTGAAGAGGAGTTCCCATTTCTGGAGATAAAAGTGCAAATTTTGCAGCATCCAGTTTTGCCATTGCTTCAGGACAAGCAATGTCAGGAAGGGGGGATTGGAATGTCCCCTATGGATTAATTGCCCATAGGATGACGAAATAGCCTAACCAACTCGTAGGCTATAGTCTTGATAAAGGGAGAAAATCCAATTATCCAATGTTTGGGGCAACATTTGGTAAATTTTGGGTCGACTAGGGCAATAAAGCCCAAATTGGGGTTGCACTTGTAACCCTTCACATTAGAGGAACCCAATGTGCAAATCTATAAATAAAGGAGAGTTGGAATCATTTTTCATTATGGATTTGGATTTAATATCTCTATTTTCTTGAGCTGAGGCTCTAAGGATTTTAAGACCCCTTCTTCTTGATTAGTTTCAGTGGAGGTGATCCCACCCTATCTAATCCCTTTGTCTAGTTTCAATGGAGTTGATCCCACCTTATCTAGACACCTCTTTTCTTTGTTCTAGCACAACAATAACATTGTAGCATCTTTGGTTTGGTCTGGTGGATTATCTGGTTATCAAATTTGTCTAAGGAGACCATAAGAAGTGAGACTCTCTCTAAATTTTTGTGGGTTATAGTCACCAAGACTCTAGCTAAGGAAGTCTCAGGATAGGGGAAGACATCCCAAGAATACCGAGCCTAGTCTGAGGTACAACGTGAGGTGTTTGAGGTTTTGGCTGGAGGCTGCAGGGCCGCGACCACAGGGTCGCATGGCCGAAATTTCTAGGATGTCGCAGGGGTACTGGTGCGACTGATTGAGGCACAACAAATTCTCTGTGGCTTCTTGTGAATCACCAAAGGAAAACAGAAGGACAATGAGGCCCTTTTATAAGATTTGTTCAACAATCAAATTCCTAATTCAGCTAGCAAGGGCATTTGTCTGAGGAAAGAATTGAGACTTAACAATTTGTAATAGAGGTTGCATAAATCATTGATGAAGTATTGAAGGCAGACAACAACCAACAAGGTCCTTGTTTCCAGATTGCAAGTAGGTTCATGGTATAACTAGTTGTAACCAGTTGCTAGACAGTGAATTTCTAGAGTCGACTTGAAGCCATTTGCCCTTATCAAAGTACAACCTTCCTTCCTGAAATGTAGCAGGGTAGCCGTGAGTAAATTACATAACTAGTTCATGAATCTGTGCCTGTGCAATAAGCATGCAATAGCCTAGTAGTAATAACTAGTTGTAACGGACTTCATATAACTTAGCTAGAAATTGTATTGGTTATGAATCTGATAAATCAACATTGTTGAAGGATTAATGGTTTGGATATACTCAATGTTATTTGGTAGTCGACCCTAAAAATACTGTGCTTTGATTCAAGTATTAAGTTACTGTGAAATTCTTGTTTTCAATGCATACATAGAAGATATCTATTGTGGCACTAATGTCTATTGTATGGGTGTGTATTTGTTTTTGTTGCATTGGAAAGATAATAACCTTAGCTAGTTTTGGAAACCCTAAGGGAAAAATTTCCTTAGGACATTACAGGAAACTCCCAAATCCTCAAAGAAGAAGAGGAATGCATCTTCTTATTGTCACAATGAGGGACATTCATTTAAGAGTTGTCTCCTCCATCTTCAAATGATTGAAGAAATTGCTAAGCAAACAACTAGCAACAATGACCTCTTCAAAGACACAATTGGTTCTTCTAACTCTGCACATCTAGTTGTGCACTCTTCTTTGTGGTCCTTAACTTCCTCACAAAGTCAATCTCAGATTTTGGGGATATGGGACACATGACGAAGCACAAACACCTTTTCTTTGACTATCAATGATTACTAAAGTCTTCTAGTTTTTGGTTGTGGCACTATCGTGTTTGATAATGGTAAGTATGAAGATGTTCTCCATGTTCCTTGGGTTGGACCAGCGTTACTTTCTACTTACCGTATCACACATACCAATAAAAAGGTGGAATTTTTGTTGAATAGATGAACTATTAAAGATACAGGGTTGGGTTCAAAGTGGTTACTTTAGGATTTTGAGAATATAAATGTATGCACATGTTGGGGAAGATCTCTTCATGTCTAGCTTCTCAAAAATTTCATTGTAATGGTGGGCAATGTAGATGACAACAAAAATCTAATGCAATTTTGTCTAGGTCACACCAATTATGGATGCTTGAGACATATGAGCCATCTTGTCCTTACTGAGGGTCTTCCATGGATGTTTGCGAGGGTTATGTGATTATAAATATCATAGAGAGTTTTTTTCAAAGGACAAACCAAGGTATGCTTCCAATCCCCTTCAATTGATTCACAATAACATTTGTGGGCCCATGGGCGCTACTTCTCTTGGGGGAGCCTAGTACTTCCTCACCTATATTGATGACTATTCTCAGTTCTTTTGGATCTACATGATTAAATTCAAGGATATCATGTTTGGGAAAGTCCAAGAATTCAAATTTGTCGCTGAAGGTTAATGCAAATAGAAGATATATTGTATTTGGACAGATGAGGGAGGAAAGTACAATGATAATGCTTTCTACAAGTTTCTCCACTCTTAGGGCATTTCTTGGTAGTAGATGTTCCCTATACTCAGTCGAATTGTGTTGTAGAGTGTAGGAATATGGCTATCATGGAGATGGCTTGTTGCATGCTCCACTTTCAGAGCGTGAAGCTCTCTTTTTGGGAAGACGTAGTTGTTTGCGCATCATTTATCATAAATCACACACATATTTGTGTAATTATTGGTATGACTCCTAGCAATTGCATGGGTAAAATCCCTCTATCTCACATTTCAAGATCTTTGAATCAAGACCATGGGTCCACATGCCTTAATGTCACATGATCTATCACCTATCCATTACACTCGCTGTAGGACTTTGGTTGGCTACAACGAGACTTGTTAGGGTTATCATCTTTATGACCCCACCTTTCACTAGGTGACGAAGCATTGTGATGTTATCTTTGATAAGCCTTCTCCCAATGGTCGACTAGTATCTTTTCCATCACTTCCTTCCAAAGATGATTCTTTGCATACATATCTATGGATCATGTTTCTTCTCCTCTTGTTGGGTTGCTTTTTGATGATTCTCGGCTAGTTGTAGTGGACCTTTCCTCATCGCCTTTCGATGTTGGTCCACCTATATGCACTCCTCCAAGAAATTCCTCTATAGTTGTGGGACAATCTGCTGGGACCCCTTCTTCCTCCAATCCCTCTTCTCAACTAGATGTATCTTCTATTCCTCTCTCTTTAGATGAGGTTATTAACAACCTATATGTACTGCCTGGTGATGGTTCTCCATTTGGTGACACTTAGCTTAGTGATGGCACTCTCCACTTGGAAGTGCAATTGTTGGATGATGATTACTATGATGATCCTACAAATTGATGCTCCCATCTTTGCCCAAGTTGGTTGTTTCTAATCTTACCAATGTTGTTGATTTTTTTGCAAGTCCTTCCATATAGTGGTCAAAGTCGCCTCCACTGTAGGTCCCTCATTTCAGTTGTCCCTCTTCCTCTTCACAATTAGTAGTTTCTTCGCCAAAGACTCTTCGTAGCATGATTAATCCCAATAAAGATCATGAAGGTTTTCTCCACAAGTGATCTGGCTTTTGATGACTTCTAGCCTAACATTATGGGGGAGTATGGTGATTATCTATTGTGATGCAAATTGTGATGATTTGTTGATGTATGTGTACTATGTGAGTTCTTGTTCAACTTAGGAAGGGTTATTGAAATTACGATTAATATTCACTTGAGGCTATGTGTTGACCCTCTATTTGATGTATTGTTGGCTTTATTGAGCCTACATATTGGTAATTAACATACTTTACTGTATTTTTGAATTTTTGACAAGGTTGGCCTAGTCACCCTCTAGGGGATATTGCCTTGAACCCTAAAGGAGGTGTATAAATAAAGCAGACCCCTCATTCATAATTCATTTATTTAAGTTATCATTCAATATAGTTCTAAGGGAAATCTTCATCTAGTGTATTAATAATTAGATTGATGCCAGAAGAAAATATATAAAAAAAAAACAATTACATAGATAGTAGCAAACACATGATTCACTTGCGAAAACCCCAATTGGGAAAAAAACAACCAAAAATAGATGTATTATCTTATGGCTTAAAAGCAGCCAATATCCTTGACTTAAGCGTACTCAAGCTAGCCAAACACCGTGGCCCTGACCAAATGACCATTCCATTCAACTCTAGCACATTACAATGGAGAATCCCCAAACTTTTAGAGGCTTTAACTACATATAATACCACGAGCCACCAATACCCGATGCTCAAAACCTCTTCTCTTGACCTAACAACCTTGACTCTTTCATTGGGTCAAGTTTACCTAACAATCCTCCCTTTAAACTTGATTGGGGAAATTCTTTGAATCCAATCTAGAAACCCTGCATGCTCCTTCTCCCCTATCACCTAGGTCTACATCAAGACTTTATTGGAAAGGGTACGCATGTCTAACCAGGTTTCACAACTCTATGCGCATTTACACGCAGTTTACAAATTTCCATCTCCAAAACAATTTTTTTTTGGTTATTGCTTTTTCAGCACTTAAACCGCCATACTCACCTTCACACTTGGTGCTCTCTTTATGCCACTTCATTGCAACCAAAGTCTTGATTTGGTTTCTATCTACATTGGATTTGGTCTTTACCATTGTATTTACCTGCTGAAATAATGATCTCATGGCATCTCCAGGCGAGTCATCACTTCTCTCCGCCCCTTCGTGGCTCGACAAAACACTATAGTTCTTTCTTCACCAAGTAGCAACTTCTCCCTTTTGGCACTTTGTTTGGCTCTAATACCACTTGTTAACAATTAAAATAATGCAAGAAGAAAATAATTAAAAAACAATTACGTAGATAGCAACAACACACATGATTCACCCTGGAAAACCCCAACTGGGGGAAACCCAGCCAACAATAGATATATTATCTTATGGCTTAAAAGAAGCCAATATCCTTGACTTAAAGGTAGTGAAGCCGGCCATACACCCTGGCATTCCACTCAACTCTAGTACATACAATGGAGAATCCCCAAGCCTTTTAAAGCCTTTAACTACATATAATTCCATGGGCTTAATACCATGGGTCACTAATACTAGCTACTTGAAACCACTACTATTGACCTAACAACCTTGATTCTTTCAATAGGTCATAATTACCTAACATAGTGTGCTTCTTTTTTTCATGTGTTGCCAGTTGGCTATTGCAACAATCTCTAGTGTTCATCATTTAAACACTGTTTAATTTCTGTTGTGATTTTTTGCTTGACTGGATTAGGATTTATTGGAGATTTTGTAATAGATCCACTATCTTATGATTTCAACAAGAAGATGAGGATGGTGGTTACAATCTGTAATTTTTTCCTTTAGGCTTTAACAATGGAGTTATCGAAGCTGTTATTTTAACATGTAAGTGTATATCGCAAGATTGCTGGTGTCTGACTACATGGAAGTGTTATTAACGTATTTTCCGTTCAATGTTTTGTTTTTCCCTTTGTCATCCATCCTTCATTGAAAATATTCAAAGAAAAGTAAACTTTCATGCATGGTACTTGCTCAAAAAGAAGATAGAGCTATTTCACAAAACCACTATTCCAGTTTTAATGCAAGGAAAGTACATTATTAAATCAATGGCCGTCAGTTGACAAGGATATCATCTAGATACTTATGGTTGAAATTGAAACTATTAAAGACTTGAGTTGTGTTTCAAAGGTTAAAGCTACTGAAATGCCTAAAGTGAATATTCTCATTGGATGCATGCTCCTGTAACCTGGTTCTATTTGCTCAGGATGATTGGTTTGTAATCTTCCTTCCCATCTTGTCTTCTCCTGTCCCAAGAATACACATGAGAGTGTATTCAAGGTTTTGATTATTATCTGTTATGAACTTTGTGAAGCATTGTAGATGGTATATGCTTTTCATATAAATTGAGTACTCGTGCAATAGTTTAGTCCAGTCCAATACTGCAGTTTGAATCAATATGTTTTGATCAACCCCATCCTCTAGGACTTATTACAGCAGACTGATACTGAATAGTAAGAATGAATATAATATCATGATCATCTTTCGGTCCAGATCTGTGTCTCAGATGTCTACCATATTGGCACATATTTTAGAATGAACATTACTTCAAGCCATGATCAGGCTTGGTCCTTAATTTTTAAGTATATTGTATCTGTTCAGATTGAAATGGTGTTTACGCTGTTGATATCACTAGTCTTATTATAAGTGTATTCATAACCTTTGTTGTCTTACATTGCCGCAACAATTTCTAGGATGTAAACAGAGTCAATTACCCATTTTTTGCTTTCAATATAAAGTTCTATAGCTAAAGGCATTAGTTGGTCAATACAAATTTGACCATTCCCTGGTCATCCATGTGTCAAAAGTTAAAACATTGGTTTTTGGATGCAAGTGTATTCTTTCCTCCTGAGGTACGCCCTCCATTGTAGTATCTTTTCTTTACCAAGGATAACATACGACTTTTACAATTTTTGTGTGTTTGGTAAAAGGCACCTATTGCTGTTTTTACATTTTTCTCCACTTTGTTTGCAGCTCTTTATCTGTGATAAAGGATAGATTGTGCCCTTGTTTGTGTTATATTACGACAGGTCCTGTGTCTTAGCTATAACCTCTTAAGTGCACAGTGCCACAAGATTCAAGGTCCTTGTAGCCTGCAGGGCTTATAGCTTTCTCTCTCCACAAACAGGGTCACAGAAGTTAGTTCTTACCAGCGTCAATTTATTTTTAAATTTAACACAATAAATTACATATATCTATATAATTTCTTGGATTGATTTTCAGGCTATTGGCCCAATAGAGGTCATGATGTGCAGGCCTTTTGGCCCTTCAGGGTCACCAGGTTTATGACATGTAGGTCCACATGGCTTATCCTATGTGGTCCTGTGGGGGCACTTCAAGAATCTTTAAAATCCCGGAAAGATGATGAGACATTTGCACCAGTGTGTGTTAGTGTCATAATGACAGAATATAATACTTAATCTATGTAACTATTCATGTAAAGGTTGTTTGTTCATCCTCACATGGGCCTCTGTCTTTTGTGGGTCTGTAGGATTCATTCTTTGCAGACCGTACTATGGGCTGGTATGGCATGGCATCTTTGGGACCACATAGATCAAGTCTATCATGCAAAACATTTTCTTCATAGTGATGATGGACTGAACTGTGAACTAATGTCATTTCCAAAATAATTTATTGGAAAGATTGGGTTACGAGTGTAGATTTTAGTTTTAGATTTTTTTCCAACATATATACATACTGGTGCAAATTTTACTTGACTCTGTATATAACTGCATGAACTTTAATGCTTTGGATCTTGAATTTTGTATCCGAATATCCTTGAAAAGTTATAGCTTATTTCAAAGGCTGAAGTGGATAAGGATAGTGCTGAATTCTAAGAGTGCAAAAAGCACACGGTTTTCTTGACATTCAGAATAAGTATTTACAGTGCCCTTCATTATTGTTTTAAAGTAAGTGACTTTGTATAGCTTCTGAATCTTCTGGAGAGAGATCCGCAGGTTCCTCCTAAAATTTAGAGGAGACGAGAGTGAGATCAATCTAGCTGGTGATGGGACAGATGCAGCCGAGTTTTCTGAGTGGAGGTGGATGTCACCTCAGGAAGTTATTGAAAATGTGAGTGTGTATGATGAAGTGTGTAATTTCTGAATTGCTTATGCATATGGGAGGTGCATTTATCTGAATAGATACTTACATTTTGTGGTTGATAATTGGATCAGGCTGTGGATTACAAGCGACCAGTTTATGAGCAAGTTTTTAAGTCCTTTGCTCCCTACATGAACTCATAATCATCTGCTGTATCATGTAAAATATGGAAATTTTATAATTTGCTCTTCTCTGCTGTTTTCATCAGTTTGTCTCCAATCCAGAAACGCATGCAAAAGATATTGGCCTTAATTTAATATGACTGCATATGGGCTGTTGACAAAAGCGTATTACTATCGCTTCCATTTCTTGCTTCTGTTGAGTGTGTGTTATTGTTTTGATCATAATAAGGAAAATGGCCCAATTTCTGAAATGATATATGGGATTTGAGGAGCCCAATTTCTGAAATGATATATAGGATTTGAGGAAAGATTTAGAATATCTTAGAATTAGGACTTGTTCATTTTGACTTAGTCGATATGCTAACCAGAGACACATTCAATAACTTATTTCATTTCAATGCCTTCCTAAGAAATTATGATCAATGGTAATAAGTTAAGAACATGATACCATCTGTTGCAACTTGCAATAGTGAAGTTTTCATGCATATCCTCGAAAGATGTATATATTGAAATTTAGGCCAGATCACTTATCGACTTTAATAGCTTTGTATTACTGTTTTGTATAATGCATAGATGGGCCTTATGTACATGAAACTTAAACATAGAAAATGATTTAGCTTAACAGTCTTTACGTATAGGAAAAGATTCCTTAGATTGTCTTCAATATCTGTGAAAGTGTGATAATGTTTGAATTCTTTGTTGAGGGTCTCTCAGTCTAAGTTTTTGGCTTGGAAAGACTATATTGATCATTTGAAACAACTTTAGGTAAAAGAATGTGATAGTATAAATGAGTTATATTTGCAAAATGAATCAAGAAAATATAAGGTCATAAATTAAAGCTCAGTTGGGATGCTTTGCGAACAAATGGAGAGACCATAGTACCATAAGACTGTCAACGTGCAGATAGTATTGAAGTGGACTGAACAATTACCATTATAGTGTACTTCTTTTCCTGTAATGTATCAAGACGATTTGCTTAAAGTTGACTAGAGAGAAGAGTATCAAGACGTTTTGCTTAAAGTTGACTGAGAGAAGAGTACACACTTAGTTGCAGGAAACTAACCCCTTGTGTTTTGATGCGTGCAAATGTTTCAGGCACTGAAAATGCACCCTGGGTCGCTCTGAAATGGGCTGAAATTTTCTAAGTGCATTTTATGTTTTTGGAAATGCAGCCCAAAACGTTTTGGGCCATTTCGCAGTCATTTTGGGTCTAAAGCCACCTGTTTCAGGGTTGAAAAAGCGTATTTGGTAATCTTTGGGGCCATGTGAATTCCACACGACCCCGAAAAAATAAAATCAAATGATTGTCTTAAGATTAAAAACCCCTTGGTCATTTCGAGAAATTGTATCTTAAATCATCTCATCGAACGGAAAAATAACATTAAATAATATCATAAAAGCTCCCAGTCTTTTTCTGGTTTTCCTATATAGGAAACGTTCTTTTTCATTGTTAACGCTATCTTCCATAGCCATTGCGTTCCTACGGCAACAAGAAGGGCTTTTAGTAATTTTCGGAGCATTGAGAGTAATTTCCTAGAGAAGTTACATTGAGAAGACTTGAGTTTGAATGAACAGTGTTTATGGTATAATGACTTATATTGAATTAAAAGGAATATATGGATATTAATATGTATAGATAGCTATATATGCATGTATCCCTGGTTATGCATTAGTATATATATTGGTTAATATTGAAAAACGTCTATATTTAAAGTAACAAATTAAGGATTGAAGTGAATCCCTAACTCACAAGAATATAGTAAGGTATTTGATATATGTACCACACATACACACACATATATTCTAACAAAAGAAACTACGTATTCTATAAAATCAAAGAGAAAGTAATATATATATATATATATATATATATATATATATAAGTGAATTAAAATAAACCATAATACTATGAAAATAATTTAATATAAACAAATAGGGGAAACATAATATGATAAAGGAGATACACTATAAATAAAAGACATTGTTATCAAGTCGAGAGGAGAGAAGGCGGTGATTGCATTTGCAACTTTTCAAGTTATTGAATTAAAGGCGATGGAGAAATTTGAACGCGGTGGAGTAACCTTTCCAGCATAAAAGGAGGAAAGGTACTGCAAAAAAAGGGGAGAAGAAAATTTTATACAGAAGGAGACATAGGAGAAACTTACAAGAGAAAGACAAAGAAGAATTGAGCAGTTGTTCTTGAAGCTTTTGGGCACAGGGGCCAAATTATTTCCAATTTGAAGTATTTTGGAGCTGGGTATCAAGATTGTACCCAGTTTCGCTGGGAGGTTTTGGTCTTTTGGTAGCCTGAGCAAATTGGGACATCAAACCAGAAAGTTCTTCAAATTAACTTCCATGTATTCTTTTGAATTTTTATTTTTAAATTCAGTGTTAAGTTAATGATAAATTTAGGGCAATATTATGAATTCTGGTTAAATTGTTAAAGTAGGTTTCATATTCTGGTTAAAGTAAATGTATGCATAAATTAGTTAGGGCCTTACACACGACCTCTCAAATGTTGTTCTTTGTTGAGTTTGTAGCATCCATGGCTTATTAAACTTTGTTGTTTGTTAAGTTTGCACCATCCATGGCCTCTCGAAGTTGTGTTTATCTTGCTCTTAAACTAAATTTATGCATGCAAAATGAGTTTATCCTCTTTGGAAGCAAGTGAAAAATATTGGACATCTTCCCATGAGTAGTTGTTGGGAATGAGAGTGCACTATTTGTAAGAAGCTTATAGGTCTTATACAAGAGTGTAGTCAACATTTGTTGCATGAAGGAGTGCACGGTGATGATGGTTGTGTTGACGGTGCTGGACCCGCCAACATGTCAAGGGATCTCCCCGGTAAGAAGTCTCAACTAGACCTCAAACTGTTTGGTGTAGGAGTCCCAACAGTGGTTGTATGGTATTGCCTTGATAGCAGTTGCAGACAGAGGTAAGTAAGATGTCCTTGCTGGTAGCAAGGGTGTGACATGCGCAACAAGTCAAGGAAGGTGCATGAAGGGGTCTAACACGTGGGAAGGGGAATGAGTGCACCCCTTGGAAACCTATGGAAACACACAGCTTGAAAGGGAACACACGAGCAAAGATACATCACAAGATGGAAGGCAAGAAAACCACGATCCAAAGTGATGGTTAAACCAACATCACATTTCAGTAAGAGTCATACATACATATATAGAAAGAGTCCATACATACATGCGTAAGCAAACACCTACATATATCATTAGAGTAACCAAGACAACTGAAATAAAATAACAACATATGCATGAAATGTGTTGGCTCTGTTATATTAAGAGTGAAAGATCCAATCATACAATACAACCATGACCAACCACTAGTTCCGACAACAAAACGTTACAATCACTGTCGCTTGCTCCTCTAAAGAGATGTACTAGCTCTGCACTGTGGAGAAGCCAAGGCTCATTACAATACACTCTAAGCTTTCTCTAAGATACACCTATAGGAAGCTTGAATCCCAAAAGCATGTACAATGAGTTATGAGGTTCTATAAATAACAAAGGGTGGGGTGACCGTTGACATTCCCCTTTGTGACTCTTCACCTGCCCTCATGTCTCTTCAATTACTACATGACTATTACATTCTACTATCGACACTTGTTCTTTCACTTTTACAAGATATTACATTACAATCCGCACATGTACCCATGTGAGACAAAATAGGTTTGAGTAAGCCATGCAAGACATCACTAAGACTCAGACAGTTATGGGAAGACCAACTCTTCGACATCCTTGTGATGGTCGACGGTGGCAAACTGATGCCAAGCTTTGTAGCTCATGATGGTGTCCTCATACTCAATGGTGACATCTTGTTGAAAGCGAACTCTTACCTCTGTTGCATCCGGATACACTGATTTGGCTCCTCTGTCCAACTCGTTTGATAACATGCGCATCATAGTCTTGAGTGCAGCCAGACCAACAACATACTAACACATAGTGTTTGTGCTGATCTTGAAGTTTGTGCTAGTGGTTATGCGCATCAACTTGTTGAAGTACATGTCCATCTCCAGTTGGACTTGGTTCTTCGTCTTCGCCTTAGTGAGTGTGCTAATGGATGGGATTGCATGCATGTGCACAATGACATCCATGCTCCTGAATGCCCATGCATGTGATCGATAACACTGCTCACCCTGTCTGCTCTGTGCCAGTTGCTAGGATGGGTTTATAACCTATATGGGAGCAATTTCATCAATTTGTGTATGTTGTGCTTCGTGTTGTATCTATTCATGCTGTTCTTCCTTTCTCTCCTTTGCGCAACTCCTGTTCTTCCCTGAGTTGTTGCTTCAACTCCTTCTCTGTTTCCTTCATCCTCTGTTTGTCTCTTTACCTTTGCGCGATCTTCTTGTCGCATTGTCACCTCTTAGCCTCAATCTCCAAAGCTGCTTATATCACAAGTGGATTTGATTTGAACTTGCAACTTTACTCCGCCTCTGCACTGTCAACAACCTTCCTCCTGCCTTGGTCATGTGCAGGTTTGCTACCTTCTTCTACCGCTGATGGTGCTGTTTGCTGCGATGTTGCTGCCATTTCATTTTGATATCCTTGTCTATGAATAACTTGGTGTCTTCAAATATAGGAAAACTCATAAACACTTTCTCACCTGCATCTGCAGTTGCGCTCTCAACAGGGTCCTTTGACCCTGCTCTTTGGGAGGCTATTGTACTTGTACTGCTGAAAGGCAGATGAACACCTGTGATACTTGGAGTCATAAAATCACTTAGATAAACAATATCTCAGTTGAAAACCAAAACAAAATGGAGGACCAACATGCAACATCCATGTGTGACTGACTGTGAAGATTGCACAATTTTCACCGGGAGGTTGGGAGACTAGTTGCCAAAACTGCGCAAGGCATAGTTCGGGCTGTCAGGAGGCTGACTAACTGCTGGAATTGCGCAATGCACAATCCATCTTAGCTTGATGAGGATTGAAACATCGCAATGCACAGTCCATCCTATCTTGATGAGGATTGAAACTGCGCAATGCACAATTTCAGTCAGCAGTATCATGCAAACCAGTAAACTGCATTGCGCAATTCTGGGAGGAAGTTTCTGGGGCCAACAAGGCACTTCCTCCCAGAATTGCGCAATGCCTAGAGGCCAGTGCTGGGCCATATTTGCGTAGTTTCTGGAGGGAAGGCAGAGCCTTGACTTCCAAAAATGCGCATTTGCTAGCCGGGTAAGACAAGCTCTAGGCCAAGGCAGCGCAGACCCACCGACGGGTCACTGAAAACATGAGAAGTCTGAATGCATGGCGAAGCTGAGTGCAAACAAGAGTGAATGGTCATGGATGCAAACAGTGAGTGCAAGATTCAAAAAATGGAAAACAAGCATGTGTGTGAAGCGATTCACCGCAACAACGAATGTGAGTGCAGAAACAATGTCATGCATGCAACAACAGTGAGATGCAATGAAAAACTGACAAGCAGACAACACTTACACAAAGCGAAATGCAAAAAGCGACAAAAACACATCAAAAGACGTGTAAACCAGACCTACCCTGAAAAAGTTGATTTGAATGTGCCAAGGACTCCTAAATGCAATGTGAGATGTCAGAGCTGCAACATCGATGTGAGGAATGAGCTCTGCAACGTCCGACAAATGAGTTTTGATAAGATTGAGGTTATGACATGTATCCCATAAATCTAGGAAAAAGCGACACTTGGTGGGAGATTTCTAAAATGATCTTTGCATGCAACCTCCAACTGCTAAAAATAGATTCCTAAAGTATAGGGATTCTTTTGCTTTTCATTTTTCGGGAAAATAAGCCCATGCATGCAAATCATGATTGCTCAGTCCCGGAGGGAACCGACCAAGCTGAAGGCACATGCAGTTGTCTGCGAGCCTGGGGATGGAATTTGCGCAGTTTCTGCGCTGAGCCAGGCTGATTGTCCCTCATGCATTGCACAATTTATGGAGGGAAGGTTGGTTCCCCTCCAGAATTGCGCAATTTTTAGGGGAGGCATCTCAGCCAGAAAATTGCTTAAGTCCAGAGTGACAGCCTATGGGTTGGGGACAAACAAGTTGACATGCACAGGCTGTCGGGCCACTGAAACTTAGCTGAAGCCTATGGATTTGACAATGTAAGACATGATGCTAAGGATGATTGGTAGGGAGGCTCTAAAATGAAGCTAAGGAAATTTTTTGGAGGGTGGTTGTAGGAACTACAACACTTGGTGACACACTAGTAGAACTTAAACTCTATGAATGGACCCGGTTTCGTGAAAAACAAGTCTAACTCCTTCGGAAGTATTGTTCAGTTCTCTAATCATCTTGATTCCCACGCTAGCTTGATTGAAAGATGTAGCACTTGCGGTGCTCTTGGTCAGTCAACACACATTCCAAGCCAAGTCAACACAATTGTTTCAATTGGGGATGAGGGGTATATTGGTACACAAACAATATGATAGTCAGAGTTTAAGTTTCATCTCTGGCGTTGCTCCGTTATCAGTAGGCCTAGACAATACCCTGATGGAGTCATGCAGGAACACAAGCATCACTCCACTACCAACAACCCTGGTCGGCACTGTTATCTCAAAATCAGACCCCGACAGGCTGCTGACCAGGAAGACTTTAAGAAACTATTTCAAACCTACTTTAGGTTGAGGCTTAGCCTCCCCAACCCGAGAGGGCTCTCTCACAAGATTAAAGATTTGGATAATGAATAAGATGGCTAACTCTATGAAACAAAAGAACAAGTGTAAGAGGTTGAAACACAACTAGAAAGTATCCATTGGGCTTATGGAGTCAAATATGCATCAGTATTGACAATAACATTAGCTTTACATAGAAGTCAGGGTATAAGAATTCAACATATGGAGAATATATCAGAAATGCATAAGACCACACAGTTTATAAATGTGTAAAGGAAATTAGAGCACTATCAGTGATTTCTAAGTAATCACACATTCATACCGCTGTAGATAAAGAGAGAAGAATAACACAAGACATTCTGAACATTGAATCCCTTCTGATTCCTGAGAAGCAAAGCCAAGCACTGTATTACTAGAAACAAAGTATTACACCAAATCACAATAAGAGAGTTTCTCTGAAAAATATTCAACCTTTAATACATTAGTTCTTCTCCCATATATAGAATTCATGTAGATTTCTTCCTCTAGCATGAGGGGAATTTGAATTCCTCCTAATTTGACACCTATTGACACTTAAAACTAACTATTTAATACAAAAGACAACTAACTAGCAGTCCTAGAGACCTAATATAACTAGGAGTGTAATTCCTTATTATGATTATAACAACCTTATCTAAACATTTAAAGACTTCTTTGACACCTATAACTCCATGAAGTCGAATTTGGTGGTGCTCATAACCCTCCAGTTGGCCCTTGAGGACTCATCCTTTTGTTGTTCCTAGAAACTAGGAGACTGTTCCTTGCTCTATTCTGGCTGAAAAATACGTCTTGGGACAGAGCTCATATCTTCTCATAAAAAATGTATATGGAAAACTTGAAGGAGGCTTTTGTGAACCAATCCATACTGAACAAAAACTTCTCTTGGGTTTTTGAAACATCTTTCCTACTGCCCAGAATGAGTCTTTTAAAAACATGTGTAAAAATATGCTTGTGACAAATTGCACCTACAATAGTTTCGTAGCGCAAGTTTAGCCATGAATTCCTCCCACCTCATAATGAATTTGAAGAAACTAAAAGAGGTTTTTGTAGTTCAGTATCTTAGGAAGAAAAGCCTCTTTCATTTTTCAAAATTGAGTTCTCAGCTACTCAGGGATCTCCTTGGAAGTTGACTGCTAGAAACAAGGAGACAAAGTTCCTCCTTTTTAGAGTTTCATCCTTATGCTTGTCTTCAAATCCTTCTGCTGATCATGTTGTCTCTTTTAATCACATACATGCATTAAATTAACCATAGACCCTACTCAAATACTTGTGCTAAGACGAATAACTCCTTTAATGCTGCTTGATGTCTCATGAACAATACTAGCTATGAAATAATGACCATTTTCATAACATAGAGTTTGGACTTCGTGGATGTCCTCCCCTCACTTGATTTGCCCTTGCGATGTTCAAAACCTGTTAGTAATCCTTTGCAGTAACCCATCTTCAAGAAGCGTTCCTTTTCTTCTCAAAATTGGCCCACAAAATCATGATGTGTAGCTACAGCAGTTTCGTAGCGCACATAGTGTATTTTTGTGAGTTTGCGCTATGAAAACTCCTAGTTGATTTCGTAGTGCATGTAATTTTTGAAACGACGTTAACACATGACACTTTGAACAAATGTGGGACCAATGGTGGGTAAAACAAGATTTTTGACCATATT
This sequence comes from Pinus taeda, assembly GCA_000404065.3. Classification (NCBI taxonomy): domain Eukaryota; kingdom Viridiplantae; phylum Streptophyta; class Pinopsida; order Pinales; family Pinaceae; genus Pinus; species Pinus taeda. Next base: position 146,564 of record APFE030038815.1, read on the forward strand.
TAACAAAGGGAACAAGACTCTATCCTTAAAAGAAACAATGAGAATGACCAAGACCAATTCTTCCTTACTTTACCCTTTTTCTTTGAAATCTTTTCAGTGATAACAGTGGCTCCACTTGGGATAGTGTGCCCTTGTGGTACACTAAGAACTCGTAGGTCCAGTGCTTCATCCTCTTATGATAAACATAAATTTATTTGACAAGCATCCCCTTTAAGCTTTTTGGGCCTTCACCTCGGGCTTAAGCTTGATGATCATTGTTGGAGAAAGAAATCTACATCTACTGAAAAATGCTCAGTCAACCTTGAGCTTATTTGCATTTTCCTACCTACCTACTAGCTGCAATTTCCACTTTAGGTCAAGCAACATGATATTTCCAATGAAGCCAATCAATTGTCCTTTTTGATATTGGAGGCTCTTGAATGCATTCGACCTCAAAATAACCATGGTAGTGAGATGACCAAATCAACTCATAATGTACCTGATCTTCATAAAGCAAATGAAAATGAAATATTGGCGTGCAAAACTTTGCCATGTATTCATTTATAGGGTCAAAGAGAACATGGTTATTTTGATAATCATCATAACATTATATCTCTTCAGACAACTGATCCTCAGCCACACAAAATTCCTTTGATGTGCTATCCAACTGCCTTTCTGCATGATTCCCATAGACAATGTAATTTTCCTCACTATTGTGATCATTCTTTGAAGTAATCTGCTGCAAGGAATTACAAAAATGAACAACCCTTTCCTCTGCCTGAGGGTTATAAAAAATTTCTTCCATCATTTCTTCTTGGTGTTTGTAATCATTTTCATACTCATTGTGATAAAAATACTGGCAAGTTTGTTGCATCTTCTCATTCATATCAGAGGATTGAACATGGTTTTCATAAATAAACCCCTGCTAGCTTTCATGTTGCATTTCATGGGATATTATACTTTCTTCTTGGTGTTGAAATGTATTTTTATGAAGAGCCTCTAAAATTTGTTCATCCATAAATTCATCATCATGATAACAATCCTCCAAATATTGGATAAAACTCATAGAATGTTTACAACAATCTTTGAACAGCAATAAGGAGGGATGAAACTCTTTATACATGTCATAAAATGCATCATGGAAATTAGCAAGAGAATATAATGAACCATTTCCAAGCTTTTATACCAAGACCATGATTTTCCTTCTAAAGTGGTCATAAACATCTTCATGAGACAATCTTCAGGGAAATGAACCTTAAGGCTGCGTACATGCATATGGAACCTAACCAAATGAAGAGCAACATTGTCTTTCTTTTCATCTTTGAATATTGGAAGATCCTCTAACCAATCAACCTTTGGCATAGGATTTGGAAAAATAGGGATATGAGACCGATTCATAGGAGCATACCTGGCATTCATTCTTGTAGTGGAACTCATCTTGAAACTTCATCAAGCTATTGATCTTCTAGCAGTGGAGTCACCTTCCAATTTCTTATTCGATGTGTGGAGTCTCCAAGGTAGTTTTGCAGCCTCAAAAAGATATCTGAGCTCTTGCTACCTTCAGAAGTTCAGCCTCTTAATTTCGGGAATGAATAATTTTCAGACTCCCGGCAGACGCACCAAAATGTTATCTCAAAATCATACCTTGACAGGTTGCTAACCAGGAAGACCTTAAGAAACTATTTCAAACCTACTTTAGGCTGAGGCTTAGCCTCCCCAACCCAAGAGGGCTCTCTCACAAGATTAAAGATTTGGATAATGAATAAGATGGCTAACTCTATGAAACAAAAGAACAAGTGTAAGAGGTTGAAACACAAATAGAAAGTATCCATTGGGCTTATGGAGTCAAATATGCTTCAGTATTGACAATAACATTAGCTTTACATAGAAGTCAGGGCATAAGAATTCAACATATGGAGAATATATCAGAAATGCATAGGACCACACAGTTTATAAATGTGTAAAGGAAGTTAGAGCACTATCAGTGATTTCTAAGTAATCACACATTCATACCACTGTAGATAAAGAGAGAAGAATAACACAAAACATTCTGAACATTGAGTCCCTTCTGATTCCTGAGAAGCAAAGCCAAGCACTGTATTACTAGAAACAAAGTATTACACCAAAGCACAATAAGGGAGTTTCTATAAAAATATTCAACCTTTAATACATTATTTCTTCTCCCATATATAGAATTCATGTAGATTCCTTCCTCCAACATGAGGGGAATTCGAATTCCTCCTAATTTGACACCTATTGACACTTAAAACTAACTATTTAATGCAAAAGACAGCTAACTGGTAGTCCTAGAGACCTAATACAACTAGGAGTGTAACTCCTTATTATGATTATAACAACCTTATCTAAACATTTAAAGACTTCTTTGACACCTATAACTCCATGAAGTCGAATTTGGTGGTGCTCATAACCCTCCAGCTGGCCCTTGATGACTCATCCTTTTGTTGTTCTTCGAAACTAGGACACTGTTCCTTGCTCTATTCTGGCTGAAAAATAGGTCTTGGGATAGAGCTCATATCTTCTCATAAAAAATATATTTGGAAAAACTGAAGGAGGCGTTTGTGAACCAATCCATGCTGAACAAAAACCTCTTGGTTTTTTGAAACATATTTCCTACTGCCCATAATGAGTCTTTTAAAAACAGGTGTAAAAATATGCTTGAGACAAATTGCACCTACAACAGTTTTGTAGCACAAGTTTAACCATGAATTTCTCCCACCTCATAATGAATTTGAAGAAACGGAAAGAGGTTTTTGTAGTTCATTATCTTAGGAAGAAAAGCCTCTTTCATTTTTCAAAATTGAGTTCTCATAGGGATCTCCTTGGAAGTTGACTGCTAGAAACAAGGAGACAAAGTTCCTCCTTTTTAGAGTTTCATCCTTATGCTTGTCTTCGAATCCTTCTGCTGACCATGTTGTCTCTTTTAATCACATACATGCATTAAAGTAACCATATACCCTGCTCAAATACTTGTTCTAAGATGAATAACTCCTTTAATGCTGCTTGATGTCTCATGAATAATACTAGCTATGAAATAATGACCATTTTCATAACATAGAGTTTGGAGTTCATGGATGTCCTCCCCTCACTTGATTTGCCCTTGCTTGATGTTCAAAACATGTTAGTAATCCTTTGCAGCAGCCCATCTTCAAGAAGGGTTCCTTTTTCTTCTCAAAATTGGCCCACAAAATCATGATGTGCAGCTACAACAGTTTCGTAGCGCACAAAGTGTATTTTTGTGAGTTTGCGCTATGAAAACTCCTAGTTGTTTTCGTAGTGCATGTAATTTTTGAAAAAACCTTAGCACATGAAACTTTGAACAAATGTGGGACCAATGGTGGGTAAAACAAGATTTTTGACTGTATTTAACAAAGGGAACAAGACTCTATCCTTAAAAGAAACAATGAGAATGACCAAGACCAATTCTTCCTTGCCTTACCCTTTTTCTTTGAAATCTTTTCAGTGATAACAGGTACCCCGATGGAGTTACTTGCATCACCTCTCTACGTAGGAAGCCTTTCCCTTTGTTCACTTTATTCATTTTTCATTTTTTCAAAATTTTTCATATTTTCATATTTTCATTTTTTCAAACACTGCATAACACTTATTAATTTCAGAGGGGGAAGAGGGATCCCAACTTATTGAGAGTAGAATAGGTTGTTCCTTCAGAGAAGTATTTCTGTATATACCTCTGACATACTTGTTAAGGTTTTTCCCCTCAGCTTACTCTACTTGACTGAGCTGACAAGGGTTAGCCCAAAAACCACTGACTAGAGTAGGTGATACTAGTTACCGCACAATCGTTTTGTTTTTATCGAGGTTCACTTCGAACTAAATGTATTTTCCATTGGTGTATCATGGATTGAAGACAAAAATTTCTCCATACAAAGACAAGATGACAGATAACCAAGCATTGATAACTGCACAAATCCTCTTGTACTTTACCCTGCTTGTTTCAAGAGTCGCACAGAGTTCATGCGAAACTAACCTACGAACATAAACATGCAAACAAACAACTAAAGAGTGAAGAGCAGAAACAAATGCGAAAGTAAAGGGAGTAAGCAAACAAGCAAGCAAGAAAACAAACAAACAAGAAAGCAAACATGCATGCAAGCAAACCAACAAGAAGCAAACACTACTCCTACTCCTAAGCTAACAATGCATGGGTCTGCTCACGTGAAGTGATACTTCCAATGCAGCCACCAGTGAATTGGTTGACCCATGTTGGTAAAGGCGTGGTTCATGAATAGCACAGTCACGCAAAACAGCAAACATGAAGGATATAACGATGAAGACAAACACACTCCGGGTTTAAATGTGTCCATAGAAAATAAATGAGTGAAACCACATGACATGCACTCTGTGGACTTGCCATGGTGTTGTGCTACACTGCGTGCAGATGTTAAGAATATGCATTCTATTGACTGTGACATGCAAGCAAACATGAGAAAGGTAGACCACTTACGTCTCACAAGTGTGCTTGCTGTGTAAGATTCCTCCAATGCAAGAGCGATGTCATCGTGTGATTCATGTGGATGAAGAAAAATTTGGGTCTTTGCTTGATCTTCAATGCGAAGTAGAGAGTGATGAGGATCCTTGCGTGTTTCAACAATTTCCCGATCGGAAGTGAAACCAACCTTAGGACATCGAGGGCCTGACATAACCATCAGCTTGGGCTAAAGTGCCTCGACAACCTACGGGGTTTCGACTTCGTCGATAGGTAGATCATCAGAGACTAGTGGCCTAGAAATATAATCAATGAGTGAATCAACATCGTGATTGAATGAAGAAGTACAAATATCACGACAGCCATGATTAGAAAATTTGGGATGTTCGCCAACATCCTCATGATTTGATGAATCGTGCAAAGCGGTAGACGAGAAGCAAGGATGTTCACCCTCTGTGTTTTCAGAAATGATAGATGACATATTGGACGGATTTTCAGAGGAAAATCCTGCAATGTAATGATAGATTGACATCTTATGTGTCCTATGAATGATCGAAAGTAGAAACATTTGGAAATGAATTTTCACAAGGGAAATCAACGGTGGTAGAATCACAAGGGATATTAGGATAAAGTGGATGAGGTGCGGATGAAAGGGAGTCACCCTTCACTTTGGTTTCTTCTTTAGATTCCCGCACACACTCATCATGAATGATAACATAGGTTGGTTGCACAACACCAACTCCGTCAAAAACTTGATCCTCGTTCACAACAAGTGTGGAGTTCGAAATGGAAGAACACAAGACAATACAATCCGAAGGATCAATGGAACGTGAGGATGGAGGTTGAGGGAACGAATCCACGTGACAACTAGTAGGCTTGCAAGCCAAATTTGCGCAAATATCAAGAGAAGGTGGGGTGGGAGGATGTGATTGTTCAACATATTGTATGCATGTTCTCCCACATCACTCTGCGGTGGTGGAGCTATTTGATGAGGTGAAGGCGGATAGTCACTTGTGATAGGAACTGTGCCTACCTATAGAAATTCCCACTGTAAATCACCTGGTAATGCAATGTACTAAAACAAAACACTTGATCTACTTCTAGAAACAATTTAGCAGAAGCTTAATCGAACATGAGCAACATCAAGCATGAATAGATATAACTCAGAATGAGAAGTAATCAACCATAACACAGAAGATATATCACTGGGGTAAAGCACTAGCCTAAAACCCCAACTCTGTATTATCATACAAGTGGAAATCTTGTTCAACTTACAAAAAGAATCAACGCTCAAGCTATCCTGCTCTCTCTGTAATCAAACAATACCGCTCACGGACTCAATAGACATAGAATATATCTTCCTCAAGCCCTCAAAGCCTCCTATTTGCTTGCGCATTTTTGATTAGGGTCCAATGATATCACATGTGTGAATTGGCCTCATCACACTCATTGTAACCTCAGGTCCAACTGCGCAATCTATAAGGAATAATATTCCTTCTGCATGCAAGGAATATTCACTAAGGAATATCTTAGCAATTGATAGTACACTGTCCCTCTATCTGATCTCAACTGGGTCTCTGGCTGAACTGACATGCATGAGTTATCCATAAGTGAATACTTAGTTATCTGAATTACAATAGTTACATGCATGCAAGCATTAACTAACTAAACTCTTGTTAATTTAACAAACTGTTAAATTAATCTAACTGGACTTGACTAAGTTAAACTAAGTCAACTGATTACAACTCACTCTTGTCACTTTAACTGAAGGTTAAATTCCTCAATCAAAGGAGAAACTGTTGCATGTCTTCACATAGACTTCAAGTTTGATTTTCTTTAACTAAAACTCAAGATGAATTAATTAATTAATTTCCAAACTGTTGTTGATATCAAATTCAAATTTTACTTCCTATGTTTAGTCCAGGGACCGACTAAAATAAGAAGGGATCCCGAAATGCTATTTTTAGCACTTTCACTTTTCACCCATTGTTGCTAAGATCACAAATGGCTGAACTGCTATTTATAACAGTGCTATTTTTAGTATTTCTTGTTGCACACTTTTCAACACTACCTGTGATTGCGCATCTTCATCACCGAAGTGTGCCGAGATGGGTTCGAATGATTTCAGGAATTGCAGATTTTTTGATATGTAAAGAAGATACTCAAATCTTCCATCGAGGAATTTCCAATAAATTTTGTCTTCAGGAAATTGGTATGCAAGATTACGAAAGCGCATGTAAAATTGTTCAACAAATTCATCAGGTGCTTTTCGTAATTTCAGAAGTTCTTTGTTGAGTGCTTTACGGTCGAAGTGATTGAAAGCACGGTCTATCTCTGTGACCAGATGAGAAAGACAATGAATAGATTTTTCGGGTAGCATGGCACACCATGCATTGGGTCCCCTCGAAGTGTGTAGGTAAACAACGCACAGGTCATGTAATCTTCAAAGATTTCATGTCTTTCACAAGAGCCTACAATGCAGGTTATGTGTTTGACAAGGCTACTTGGCCTCCACCATCATATGTTTTATGTGACAAGTTATTTCAGATCTCTTCTGATATTTCAAAGTCGTTTCCATAAGACATACACTCAAGAAGAGAAACTTTGTAGTTAGTCATGATAAGTATGTAGAGATTCAAAATAGATTGTGAGGACTCAACTTGTCAGTTGGCCCTCCTTCTAGCGCCAAAATTTTGGTGGTGCTGGACCCGCCAACACATCAGGGGATCTCCCTGGTAAGAAGTCCCAACTAGACCTTAGACTGTTTAGTGTAGGAGTCCTAGCAGTGAGTCGTACGATATTGCCTTCACTGTGGTTGCGGGCAGAGGTAAGTAAGATGTCCTTGTTGGTAGCAAGGGTGTGACATGCGCAACAAGTCAAGGAAGGTGCATGAAGGGTTCTAACACATGGGAAGGGGAATGAGTGTGCCCCTTGGAAACCTGTGGAAACACGCAACTTGAAAAGGAACACATGAGCAAAGATACATCACAATCTAGAAGGCAGGAAGACCAACGATCCAAAGTGATGGTTAAACCAACATCACATTTCAGTAAGATTCATACATACATATATAGAAAAAGTCCATATGTACATGCGTAAGCAAACAACTACATATATCATTAGAGTAACCAAGACAACTGAAATACAATAACAACATATGCATGAAATGTGTTGGCTCTGTTATATTAAGAGTGAAAGATCCAATCATATAATACAACCATGACCAACCACTAGTTTCGACAAAGGAATGTTACAGTCACTATCGCCTGCTCCTCCAAAGAGATGTACTAGGTCTACACTTTGGAGAAGCCAAGGCTTGTTACAATACACCAAGATTTCTCTAAGATACACCTATACGAAGCTTGGCTCCCAAAAGGATGTACAATGAGTTATGAGGTTCTATAAATAAAAAAGGGTTGGGTGACCCTTAACATTCTCATTTTTGACTCTTCACCTACCCTCATAACTCTTCAACTACTACATGACTGTTACATTCTACTATCAACACTTGTTCTTTCACTTTTACAAGATGTTACATTACAATTTGCACATGTACCCATGTGAGACAAAATAGGCTTGAGTAAGCCATGCAAGACATCACTAAGACTTGGAAAACTGTGGGAAGACCAACTCTTCAAGATCCTTGTGATGGTCAACGGTGGTGAACTAATGCCAAGATTTGTAGCCCATGATGGTGTCCGTGTGCTCAATGGTGACATCCTGTTGAAAGCAAACTCTTGCCTCCGTTGCATCCGGGTACACTGATTTGGCTCCTCTGTTCAACTCATCTGATAACATGCACATCATAGTCTTGAGTGCAGCCTGACCAACAACATACTAAGACAAAGTGTCTGTGTTGATATTCAAGTCTGTGCTGGTAGCTATGCGCATCAACTTGTCGAAGTACATGTCCAGCTCTAATTGTCACGCGTCGGGTCTTTATCTCAATATATACCCAGGGGTGAAGTATCTGGAAGTACGCCTATAGAGTTCTTCATTTTCGCCTTGGTGAGTGTGCTGATAGATGGGATCACATGCGTGCGCACAATGACATCCATGCTCCTGAACACCCGTGCATGTGATCGACGACAATGATCACTCTGTCTACTTTGTGCCAGTTGTTGGGGTGGGTCTATAACCTATATGGGCACAATTCCTTCAATCTGTGTATGTTGTGCCTCCTGTCGTACCTGTTCCTGATGCGCTTCCCTTCTCTCCTCTGTGCAACTAACAATGTAAACTTTGAAACGGGAACTATAAACTCAAAACGGGAACTTTGGCCAAAAAACCCTGAAAAAACATCAAAAACAGTGCTAAAAACGAAAAGTGTGTATACTGGAACGATGTTTTAATTTTTTAGGCGTCAATTTTGATCATGTTTTAAAAATGGCAGTGACTACGAAATTTACTATGAAATTTTCGTGCAAAATATAGCTTCAAAACGAAAGTGATGATACTAGAACAATGAATTATTTTTTTAGGGTCAATTTTCAAAATTTTAAAAAAATGCTAGTAAAACCAAATTTTTATGTGTCAAACAAAGTTTTTTATGAGGGAAAAACACATTAATGTTTTTGGTAGAATATCATTTTTTTTTCCTAAGTATAAATTCAACATGTTTTCAACCATAACATGCTAGATACAAAAGAAATTGAAAAATTTTCAACTATAAAATTAAAAAACCATGACATTATGAACAAATTACATCACTAAATGAAATCAAAAGTCATTATTTGTATATTGAATAAAACATACATTATATCTCTAATTTAATATTGCCATGTAGATATTTTAAACAAAAAAAATTATCATAATTAATACATATAATCCAACAACATAAAAATGCCTCATAACTTCTCATTTAACACCATATGGAAAACATTAATTTTATTTGAAGATACGATGCATACATCAGTTATATAAACTGTCTTAAGAAATTATTCAAAGTCACTCATATTTTCTTGCACACCATCAGAATTCACATCTTCAGATGAGTGACTAAATGTTGACGAAGATGTTCCATATTGTTCTCTTTCATCAACTAGTGCCCCATCTGAGTCCACATGCATGCCCAACATTTCAGGTTTCAAAATTCTTCTAGATCTACGACTGGTTTCAGCAGATTCCCATGTCAACACTGTTCCTTCTGGCAACAACCTTTCTTTTGAGAATCTCTATTGTCTTGAAGCGAAGAGTTCCTCTCTTTGTTAAATTGAAGTCATAAACAAGTATGTCAACATCCTCCAATTTTAATATGTCTGTGTGGCGGTGATTTATATTTGTACCCTTTCTTTTTCTCTTTCCGCCATTTTTTTTGTCAACTACCATTTCTGGCTTATACACACCATTGAATGGGTGTTTATTTGTGGCATACCAATGTACTTCAACACTTGAACATTCTCATTTTCTGTAAAGACATTTATAACTTTAGCAACCCAGAATGGATAGCCATTGGGATCTCCATCTGCTAACACTGCAATCATGCAACCCTCCTTAATATCTTGTACTGAACCCCTATAAAGGTCTTCCATGGCTTCATGTTGTGCACGAGATCTTCTGGAACCAATATACATCTCTCTTTCCGTTGCTTGTGAAGAATTAATAATACCTTGAGTTTGTTGTTGTTCAACAATGTTTACTTCCTCTTGTTCATTCGACACATTTTGTGGCCAAATAAATGGATTTTCAAAGGTATATATTCATTGGTTGTTGTTGAAATGATATCACTTTGATTATTGAAAAATGACTCCCACCAAACTGAATCAGCAATGTCAAAGTACTCATATGTATATCTAATACATTTTTTAATTTCTTCTAGGCAATCAGAATAATTTATATGTCTATTCTGTCTGCGTGCATTCTGAACTTCACCAACTGATTGTAATAACAATATTTTTGATGCAAATATTGGGTGATCTGGAATGAACTTCAAAAATTGCAAACCTGATGACGGTGCCCATTCTGTAGTAGTTGAATACTTCTTGCCCCATATTAGTGTTTTCCCATCAATTTTTTTGATACGAAATTGATGTTGGAAGCTAATATCATTAAGTTGTTCAATGCATTTCCCCTCACCATATGATCCCAGAATAAACCTTCGCATGTCAACAGTTTCTTCCAACACATCAAAAGTAGGCTCTGGCATGTATGATTTCTTAATACATTCAATTAGTGATGGCAAGCTCCCAACTTCCTTCCTCCTCAATGTGACTGAGGAACTACTGAACATATGATCAATATGGTCATGAGTGTGCCCAAAAATAAGGAAACCAACCTTTACCTTTTGAAAAATTCTCAATTCAACAAGCATGTTTAGATATGCAAAAACAACCTGATTTTTGTTTTCACGGAAAGTGTTGTCCAATTGTAGATACAAAACTTCAGGAAGATTACCAGACCAATGAGAAATCACATCATGAATTATGGTTATGGTCAGATTTGCATCATTATGAATATTTGGAGCTGTGAAGTACACCCTGGGCAACATTTTCCCATTGAAGACCATACAACCGACCAAGTGAAACTGAATCAAATTTTCCTCTTGTAAATTTTTGGGTGTGCGAACAAAATGTGGTAAAAGTGTTTTCTTCTGGTCCATACCATCAATTATCAAACCCAAATATTTATTCGGATTATCATAACATTTCTTTGGATGCTTGTACAACTTCTTCCTTTCGTTTGTTTGTTGTTTGCGATGCTCCTGAAGTTCTTTGACAATTAAATCTACACAACATAAAAGGAATTCATTAAGAAATATGTTTTCGTAGTTGATGACTATACAATTTTAAAACTTAAAGTTATGAATGCTTACCTCTTTCTAAGCCTTCACATTTGTCCCTTTTTGATTTAAGAGAAGCACATGTATTGCAAATCCCCATCCTTGTCTTCTTAGGAATACAAACATTGTTGAATTCTTTCTTCCATACCTTCACAAAATATTGATATGTAATAAACCGGCCATGTCCCTTGGCACCTTCTACATATTCTTTGTATAAGTTCTAGATTTCTCATCTTGAAAAATTATCTAGAATATGTATTGTCTCTCTATTTGGAATACACTCTCCATGCTTTGAAAATAAATCTTTCATCCATGACATTGCAGTATTTGATAATGGCCCAAACTGTCTTTTATGACGTACTTCGGAATAAAATGTGGGATCCTTTTCCAAATTTTCTTGAATTCTCGAGAGACGAAAATTCCCGATCGAATGAAACATTTTGAAAGCTTTTCTACACATAAATAAATTCCTAATATGATAACCATGACCTGACAATGTAGATTGCATGCACCCAAATAAATATGAATTTTGCATGCTTTTATTCATTGACAAATATCTCTTCTTGCTTTCTAATGCAAATGTGAAATCCATATGTTTCAAGCAATTTTTTTGGCAACATTCACTTGAAATGAGAGCACTGATAGAACTTCTTGTCGTAATATATTCTGCTCTACCCCTTGTATAATTAGAACAACTTGCATTGATACGAAAAGGTTTGCTCCTACTCCTCGATACAATATTTCTTGGCAACATCTCCATCAATGGATCATCATTTGTATAAGGATTTTCATCATCATTAAGAGGAACGTTATCCACACTATGACCAGCTCTGATTTTCAAATATTGACTTGGAGGATATTCTTCATCTTCCCCTTCTTCAATGCTACTATCATAGTCCTTAGAATTCAGACTGAATGGAAAATTTGATTCAATGTTTAATGGATATTCTTCCTCATGTGCATTGTCAGTGCTACGCTCATAGTCCATAGAATTAGGACTACATCGAAAATATGACTGTTTACTTATTGAAGATGCTACATCATGTACTTTGTCATTGCTATCTTTATAGTCATTAGAATTAAGACTAAGTGCATCATCCTGTCCTTCATCACTGCTGCTCTCATAGTCCTTAGAAATAGGAGTAAGAGGACACTGCGACACTCCATTCTTTTGAAATTCATCATCACACTCTTCATAACTGTTGCTCTCATAGTCCTCAGAATTAGGGTTAAGTGGACAACGTGACACTCCAATATTTTGAAATTCATCATCCCGCTCTTCATCACTGCTGCTCTCATAGTCCTTAGAATTAGGACTAACTGGACACCGTGACACTTCATACTTTTGAAATTCATCATCATGCTCTTTATCACTGCTGCTCTCATAGTCCTTAGAATTAGGACTAAGTGGACACTTTGACACTCCATTCTTTTGAAATTCATTATCACGCTCTTCATCATTGCTGCTCTCATAGTCCTTAAAATTAGGACTAAGTGGACACCGTGATACTCCATCGTTTTGAAATTCGCCATCATGCTCTTCAAAATTGCTGCTTTCATAGTCCTCAAAATTAGGACTAAGTGGACACCATGACACTCCATTCTTTTGAACTTCACCATCATGCTATTCAAAACTGCTACTCTCATAGCCATCAGAATTAGGACTAAGTGGACATCGTGACACTCCATTCTTTTGAACTTCACCATCATGCTCTTCATCACCACTTGTTTCATAGTCCTTAGAATTAGGACTAAGTGGAATCTGTGACTCTTTATTTATTTGAAATTCTCCATCCCCTTTTTCATCAGTGCTGCTCTCAAAGTCCTTAGAATCATGACTAAGTGAAAGAAGTGACTTTCTATTCATAGTGGAAGAATTCCCACTATATTCATCAATATGAATAGAGTTGTTACGCGACGAAGATGTTGATGGTGTATAAATCGAAATGTCACTAGCAGAACAATCCATCCCTTTCAAATAGAAGATGTTGAATGATACAAATGGAGAGTCTCCTAAGGATATTATATAGCTTAAAGAATGAAATTTTCCCTCTAAAATTATTCCCTCCAAAAAGTTTCGTGAAAATATTTCCCTCCAAAAATTTTCGCGAAAATATTTCCCTCCAAAAAGTTTGTTAGATTTATTTACCTTCATTATTTTATCCTACAATTTATTGAAAAATGTAAACTAATTTTTTTTATGAAATAAATCACTAAAATTAAAATTGTAAACTACAACTTCTACATTAATTATTTTAATAGTTAAAGTATATAATATTTACTAAACAATTGATTTTTTTTTTAAATTTTTATAATATATTCTAAAACAAATTAACCCCACATTCAACCTATTGTAAAACAATTCTACAATATTCGCTTTATAATATTTTAAAACAAATTATCCCACATTAACTGTACAGTAAAACATCTCTATAATTTCACTTATATATTAAATTTCATTATCACTATTACTCACGTCACATCCAGGTTTTCTGAAGTTCGTTGAAAGACTCGTGAATTTGTGGAGCAGCTATATTGCTATTAACAACATATTCAATGAAGAATTCTCGCAATTGAAAGGTAAGTTAAATTTTTTCCTTAAAAATTTTCATATTAAATTAATTTAGTGAAGAAGATTTTTTTTTTTTTTTAAATTAATAATTTTTTTTGAGCCAAAACAACAATTACGTCCTTCGTGAGCATGGTGGGCCCGATCAAACACAATCACCCAATAGCCGTGGGTGGGCCGCCGTAGTGTCGCGTAGTGGGCAGGGTGTGAGGGCACCGAGGGTGGGGTGTGAGGGTTGTGGCGCCCACCTCGGCGGCTCAACCGCCTGTCGCGGGGGTTGAGTGATTCTCAGAATCGCCAAACCCCCACGGCGGGCGGGTGAGCTGCCGGGGTGGACGCCGCAGCCTGACTCGCCCCCTATCACCAACTTCCCACT
>APFE030038825.1:0-22956 GCA_000404065.3 Pinus taeda
GGACTGGTATGGGATTGTGTTACAATATTTCTGGTCTAGAGAATATTGTATTTCTTGAATTTTCATTCCATTTCAAGGGTGGCTCAAACAATGGTATTGTTGCTTGCCAACTATTTCAGTTACTTTGAGAGTTTTGATACAATCTTCTTGACAGTGATTAACAACAAAGGGATCTTAGAAGTTGAGACTGGGGCTGCTGTGATATTGGGGAACTATCAACAACGAGATTTTTATTTATTGTATGACAGAGAGAATAATCGTTCAGGATTCACTCAACAGAGTTTGCTTCTCAGATTGGATATGCAAGCGCTGGTGATGTTAAAGCTAGGACTGGTATGGGATTGTGCTACAATATTTCTGGTCTAGAGAATATTGTTTTTCTTGAATTTCATTCCATTTAAAGGGTGGCTCAAACAATGGTATTGTTGCTTGCCAACTATTTCAGTTACTTTGAGAGTTTTGATACAATCTTCTTGACAGTGATTAACAAGAAAGGGATCTCAGAAGTTGAGACTGGGGCTGCTGTGATATTGGTGAACTATCAACAACGAGATTTTTATTTATTGTATGACAGAGAGAATAATCGTTCAGGATTCACTCAACAGAGTTTGCTTCTCAGATTGGATATGCAAGCGCTGGTGATGTTAAAGCTAGGACTGGTATGGGATTGTGTTACAATATTTCTGGGCTAGAGAATATTGTATTTCTTGAATTTTCATTCCATTTCAAGGGTGGCTCAAACAATGGTATTGTTGCTTGCCAACTATTTCAGTTACTTTGAGAGTTTTGATACAATCTTCTTGACAGTGATTAACAACAAAGGGATCTTAGAAGTTGAGATTGGGGCTGCTGTGATATTGGGGAACTATCAACAAAGAGATTTTTATTTATTGTATGACAGAGAGAATAATCGTTCAGGATTCACTCAACAGACCTGCTAGGTATTCTGTTGAACAAATGAACATGTCGTTTTCATCGTTACCAATAATCCTGCTGAATTAACGAACATTTCATTTGTCATCATTATCAATAATCCTCGATAACGCAAGTTGAATAAATAAATAAATTTCTTTATTGAATCTCGTGTTATCTTGAATCATAGGATTCTCGACTCAGTTATTTAAGCAATGAGATTTTATCAGGCTTCCCTTGGCTACCATTTAAATTCTGTTTCATATTAAATGCAAGAGACTAATCTCACTTATCAAAGTCATTGAATGTAAAAATACATCCAGTAACTTTCCAAAGTAAATGATTGGATGACTGACGAACACACAACAATTTACTCTATTCCATGATCAAAATATTTAATATAAAAATTATGGCGCACAATATTTTCTTGTAAAGTACTTCATTGTCGTGATAGGCACATCAATTATGTCAATTCCACTTTTTTCCTTATGGTCGAAATATTCAATATAAAATTTCTTCCACCCGGTGATTTCTTCAAAGTACTTGAGTCCGCTGAATGCGGGACATAGCCATTTGCTTAATTCCTTTTTTATTCCGTCTGGTAGGGAAGGTAGGTACTATAATAATAAATTTTTAACATAAGTTTTATCGTGTGAAATTTATGAGATGGAAGTTTAAATCTCATTTGCTGTGTTTTAGCTAGAAGAGTAGGCGATCGGAATTGACATCTCAGCTCTTGTTGAGGCATAAGTTAATTGCTATTATGTGTGGCTTGCACGCTGTTGCACCTAGCCTAGGTTTATAGTGGCAGCCAATTGAATTTGATCCTGGGCATGTTCAGAATAACTCTCACCAGTTAAGAATTATTCTAGATTAAAAAAAAAAACAAAACAAAACAAAAAAAACATTCATTTACGCTGATTACCATCATGAATACCCAAACTTTTTTAACATTAATCGGTTTGATCCTTTTATTTGGCCTCG
Source organism: Pinus taeda (assembly GCA_000404065.3). NCBI lineage: Eukaryota > Viridiplantae > Streptophyta > Pinopsida > Pinales > Pinaceae > Pinus > Pinus taeda. The sequence goes on from APFE030038825.1 coordinate 1,897, forward strand.
TCCCAAGGGGAAGCTAAAAGCATAGATTATATTCATCTTTTCACTTCACATTTGGAAATTTTGTTTCACATTTAGAAAAAGTAGTCTAATGCTAACATTAGTTGGAAACATTAAATATTATAATAAATTAGAAGTTGCTTATTACCTGAAAATTTTGCTGTGCATTTAAAAAGAGTAGTCTAATACTATTAGTTGAAAACTTAAATGTTATAATAAATTAGAAGTTGTAGAATTGAGGCTTTTGTGATCCATCATAGTTATAAGAAGAGCTTCGCCGTAAATCACATCAAAAAGACCTTTGTCGAAGCGTTTCGAACCACGCGTCGACAAAGGTCTTTTTATGTGATTTACGCAGAAGCTCTTCTTATAAATTAGAAGTTACTTATTACCTACACTAAGCTGCTCTGGCACTAAATGCTAAGCTACTAAATTGCTCTGGGACTAAACGCTAAACGCTAAGTTGCTCTGGCACTAAATTAATTGTCCCATTATCAAAACTTGCTTTACTTCAGTGTCACAAGTCTAATTACAGGAGATCCATTTGTTGAAATTTTGTAGGGCAGTGCCCACTTGTCTTCACTTCCAAAGACTCGAAAGACTGTATCATCGCCGAACTTCCAAAGACTGTATCATTGTTTTCCTTCATTAGATTTTTCCATAACTGTTGCTACCTCTTTGTGTTCTTTCGATGCTGCTTGAGTTACTCGCTGCATTACTGGGTGGATTTTTGATGAAACAGGTTGGGACGAGAAACCCCGGCTGGCACAAACACATGACATGGGCTTTAGAAGCAGATGGACTTCACAGAGAAAAAGGTGGGGTCGGGTTAAATAAAGTAGATACAACTGCCTTTCTTGTTTACAAGTGAATAAATGTTGCCTATGCTATCCTAGCATCCCCTGCCCTTGGTGTGTGGGCATGCTATGAAGAGCGAATGAGACCCTAAGAAGTCCTGCAATGCATATTTCTCAGTAGCCATTTCATCAATGCCTTCAGCCAGTATTTGGCTCAGGACTAGATACATTTATTTACCGCAAGGGAAGAAATAAATCCAACCTCGATTCTTCTGATTGACGCTAAAATTCTTATGATCTGGTCCTGTCCTGATAGATCTTCAAATTCGAGACTTCTAGATCTAGCTTCTTCCTTTTTTTAGCAAGGTTTCGAAGAGACAGGAGGGGCCGAGGCTTATTATTTTTAACCCCTACCAGCAACAGTGTCCTCGACCAGAAGAAGGTGCTCTATCCTTTCATTATTACACTCCTGAGACCTAAATCCTAACCAAACTATAAGTTCGGCTCTGTCTTAAAGCGTAACCAAACTATAAGTTCAGCTCTGGTTTGGGACCACGAGAAACGAATCAAAATCCGGCCTCCTCTATTCATCACCCTGAGAAACCTACTTTGGACCTTTGTAGCCATGCAGAATACAATTTATTTCTCCTCACTGACCAGGACCTCGAGAGGCGGGTACGCAATCCATTGATTGATTCAAAAGCTAACTTCGAAACATATGCATGCATTCATGAAATGCAAGTCAGTTTAGTTAGGGGTTTTTGGCTGAGAGAAGTCAAATTATTATGGAATCCACGGGACCCTAAAACTTTGCAGCATGTCATTCTCATTATGCTTGGATAAGTAGACATGTTACAGCTTTATAGATAGATAGGATCGTACCTTCTCAGTCGTTCGTCTCTGTGATTTGAACTTGTGCTGAGAATTTAACAAGCTCCTTGTCAATAATTCAAAATGCTTGCAATACATCCATATAACGAAACACTGAAGATCAGTTCAATGTGCGTAAATAAGCTTCTTCCATCATGGCAAGAAACAAAATGAATGGCAGACAATGCAAGGCCACACTAGATGCGCTTGCAGTTTCTTCCATCATGGCAAAGAAACAAAGTGAACAAGGGCTCCACTCTTCACTCTCCATCGCAGAAATGAAACAAAGTGAATGAGGGCTTCACTCTTCGCTCTTAAAAGTAAGAAACCAACCCAGACAGTTGAACAGAAAAATAAAATGAAGTGTGTGCACGCACGACAGGTAGTAATTGAACTTGGAACTCCGTCATCATCCTGCGATTCCTTCACTCACGGACCAAGTCATTGAACTGTTCGTCATTACTTTTAAAGCCATTTGGTTGCTGAGAAATCGCAATGTATCCTGCGCAAAGGATGTCGTTTATGGCATGTTGAACGATATCATAGTAATATTGTATATCTATATGCATTGGTGGTGGTGGAGGTCGTGCTCAGTATTGAAGCTTTTTCAAACTTGCAGGGATTTCCTGGGAGCACATTTTTTCTTGCCTCATATTTCGATTTGATGGTATATTAAATAGCAAAGTAGTTGTTCTTTGTGTTTTCTGACATGGTTGTTGGGTTACGAAACAAGTGGTAAGGTCTGATCCTAAAATCGTGGCAAAAATCATGGTCCCATAGGGTGGGACATGGTGATTTATATTTAATTCAATTTGACATCTAACAATGCATTCCATTTAACACTTATCAAAATAAATGGTAAGGTATGGGCCCAAAATCGTGTTCCCACATGGTGGGACGTGGTGATTTATATTTAATTCAATTTGGGATCTAAGCATGCATTCAATTTAACTAGTGTTGGATTGTTATCTTTATTTGATCCTCCTCACCACGTTGAGTGATGAAACAATCTATCGATTTATTCAATCTTTTTTAATCTTTTGAGCAAGTGGAACTATGAATAGTAATCTTTTTTTCATATTTTATTTTTGCAGGTTTTCACATTCAACCAAAAAGTATCAGTGAATTTACAGTCATTGTTACAAGTCATATAGGGCATAACATTCAGTGATTGTTACAACTCATATAGGGCATAATATTTATGCCATTTTTAACTGGCCTTGTAGTTGTAGTTTTTAAGACTACTTAGACAATGAAAGACATTTTTTCCAGCATGTTTGCATTCAAGCCAGTATCCCACAGTGTTCTCTCCTCGATGGCATTTGCACCTTTACACACATTGCGCCATTGTAAAGGCTTGATCCAACCTTGTTGGCTATCTAACCTGGAATACCATTCAATGATCTCTAAGTTATGTATGGACATATGAGGGCAAACCTCGTCCAGGGTGCATCATTTGTGCTTGAGGTAATTTTTTGACTATGCCTTTGTGTCATATAATTTGTACGTAGCTCAGAGCTACATAGTTTCACTTGAGGCAGCGACTTGTTGCATCAGCCACCATCCTTGTTTTAATTGTGGAGACACAATCATTTCCTCAACCCATAGAACATATAATTTAGTGAACACGCCTTACTTTGTTTACATAACGATTCTCTTTGTGAGGGAGATTTTCCATATTCCATTAAACATAACAGTGAAGACACCCAACTTTTCCAAAGTCACGATCTATAAAAAAAGCCTAAATATATGATGTTTTTTCAAATCAATAGATATTATTTGATGGTGAAAGGAAAAAATATTAAATATTTAGTAATTTTTTCACTCGCGTATGTGTTTCTCCACTCTCGCTGTATGAGCTTTTTCCTTTTAGTGAAACTAATTAGAATTTGCATCAGATGTTGCAAAGGAAATGTCATAAGGCAGTAGCATAGAAGAAATAATCACATTTTTTATAAAATTTTGTTTCTTTAATGACATTTCTTTTTTATCATATGTTATGTTTTAGGGGGATTCTAACCAAGCCAATATTTGAGAATATGTTCAAAATGAAGGTAATGCACAACACCTTAACTCCAAAGGATTTATAAAAATGCTCTGGAGATGCACCATTCCAAATTGTTATAAGTGAATGATTTAAATCAGATTTTTCATAGCACAAATAATCTCATATTACCTTCGATTAACAATGCAATTGATAATAGTTTTTGTTAGAAGGGATTCAAGATAATGTATGTGCATTTTGAGTCATTTTTTATGTCAATTCCAACATGTTGTCACAATTTTATTTTTGTGATTAAAAGTATAGGATTTTTAGGGTGGTGTTCTATGTGCACTAAAATACCTTTGAGGTCTAGCACTAAGTATGGGTTTCGTTTTCGAGATATGTTTTTCCATATTAAGGAAGATTTTTAAGGTTTTCTAAAGTAGTTAGAAGACTAGGTTGTTGCACTTTTCATTGGCCATGTCTCTCTTGAAAAAAATCTACAAAACAAAAAGTAATGCAAGTGGATTTCTTTGAGTAACCCAATAATAGCTAGAACAATATATGATATTTTTTCAAATCGATAGATATTATTTGATGGTGAAAGGAAAAAATATTAAATATTTAGTAATTTTTTCACTCGCGTATGCGTTTCTCCACTCTCGCTGTATGAGTTTTTTCCTTTTAGTGAAACTAATTAGCATTTGCACCAGATGTTGCAAAGGAAATGCCATAAGGCAGTAGCATAGAAGAAATAATCACATTTTTTATAAAATTTTGTTTCTTTAATGACATTTCTTCTTTATCATATGTTATGTTTTAGGGGGATTCTAACCAAGCCAATATTTGAGAATATGTTCAAAATGAAGGTAATGCACAACACCTTAACTCCAAAGGATTTATAAAAATGCTCTGGAGATGCACCATTCCAAATTGTTATAAGTGAATGATTTAAATCAGATATTTCATAGCACAAATAATCTCATATTACCTTCGATTAACAATGCAATTGATAATAGTTTTTGTTAGAAGGGATTCAAGATAATGTATGTGCATTTTGAGTCATTTTTTATGTCAATTCCAACATGTTGTCACAATTTTATTTTTGTGATTAAAAGTATAGGATTTTTAGGGTGGTGTTCTATGTGCACTAAAATACCTTTGAGGTCTAGCACTGAGTATGGGTTTCGTTTTCGAGATATGTTTTTCCATATTAAGGAATATTTTAAAGGTTTTCTAAAGTAGTTAGAAGACTAGGTTGTTGCACTTTTCATTGGCCATGTCTCTCTTGAAAAAAATCTACAAAACAAAAAGTAATGCAAGTGGATTTCTTTGAGTAACCCAATAATAGCTAGAACTCGATTTTATGAGCTTATGGTCCACATGTGCCACTATAAGGGGTTACTTGTAACTTGTATATCCTATGAGAGGAAGAAGCACCGCCTAATGACTGAAAATTGCATGTCATCATTCTCAAAGAGTCCAAACAACTCTCATAATGATACAAACTCATGGGTTCCTAATATGAAAACATCTACATTAAAATTAAGCTACACTGACCACTAAGAATGATGCAATGGACCAATATTTTTGGGTGAAGGCATCTATTGAAGTAGACTACATATTTTATGCCATTCATGAGTAATAAATAGACAAATTCAAACATAAAGTCCATTTTCTATCCATAAAAATACAAAAATTTCTGAAACATTATTAAGGTGAAGCAAATGACATGGACAAATGCATTAAATCCAAAATCCTCTAGATGATGTATGTTCTAAAACTTCACTAGAATGCGTCAATTACCAATCTCATCACACTAAAATTTCAATTTAATTAGGTTTAAACAACAAATAGTGCTTAAATGCATATGCACGTGTGTGTGTGTGTGTGTATGAGAGAGAGAGAGAGAGAGAGGGAGATAAATATCTTAATGGCCTTGGTGAATCATGACAAAGCCCTTCATATCATAAAATAAAACTTTCATTTGAATCTGGATTATCGAGTAAAAACATCGGTGCCTTTTCTAGTTTGCAATATATTCAAGAGGCACATTGAATAATATCAAACAAGAAGACATCTCCATGAAAACAAGAAGAAAAAAAATTGGCCACAAAAACACAAGGAAAATTAATTGCAGCTGGTAGCCCATTCATGATATGAAGCGATTGAGAACCTAAAAAATGACATTTGAAAAAAATAACATAAATGTGAAAATGAAAATCATCCTAGGTAGATTCAGCATAAATGTTGGCCCTCTTTATTTTTTTAGACGATGAATCTTTTTTCCCTAGCTAAGGGTTTCAAGAGATAAAAAAAATTTAGTCCATAAGCCTAGTGGACACCCAAGTGATTCAGACACTTTGGACAAGATTGACCCCATTGGCATGGTTGGATTATATTGAACAACATTGTAACTACAATTTTTTTATTTTTTTATTTTCGTAATCTCTTCCAATACCCTATTAACAAATCATTAATATCTTCCAATACCATATTAACAAATCATTGTATTCCATCCATTCCTTTCTACAACTACCCTAATCTAATTAATCTATCCAAATATCTTACAATATTCTCCATCCCTTTTGCAACTACCCTAATCCAATCAATATGAACAACCATTAATTTCTTTCATTATCCTATTAATACATCAGTGTAATCCATCCATCCATTATGAAACTTACCTAACCCGAATCCAATCAATATGAATAACTCTTAACTTCCTCCACTACCCTGCTAACACATTTTGTTGCATAGAGAATCCACACAAAGGTGTGATAATGCGGGAAAACTTCACCAAAACATCTTCCAATCAATATGAATAGTCGTTAACTTCCTCTACTAACACATTTTATAGCATTGATTCAAGGAAAAATTATCTCCTTCAAAGAGAATTCCTACACAGGTATGATACCGTGGGAAAACTTCACTAGAACATCCTCCAGAAGAGACATTTCAACATGAGTCCTATTACCATATCTTTGACATTTCTCAGCTATCTGGATCCTATGTTTTTTCTATATGGATGTCTATGTGAAAATACCTACTAGTAGTTAAGAACCTTCCAAAATGATGTGAAGAAACTTGGGAATGTTTTAATGTTCACTATGAAACTCAACTCTTTTCCAAGATTATGGGAAGAAACTTTGGAATGTTTAAATGATTGCCATAAAAGTTAACTCTCTCAAACTAGTGAATCATATCTTACGGGAAGAAACTTTGCAATGTTTCAATGATTACCATGAAAGTCAACTCTCTCATAATAGTGGATAATATCCTGACAAAGTTCATTACAAAGATTACTAAGTTCTTCAATTCTCATCAATATGCTTAAGCCCTTCAATTTTTATTGATATGCAAATATACAAAACCATAAGTTAGAAAATAGGAATGAAGCTACACATATCTATTTATTTCCAAGAATTTGAAATGGATTCACCAAGCTACATTGCAATGTTGTAAGACTTCATAATAGCTTTTGCTCATCGATATATTCAATAATGCTCAAGAGTGAAGTAAACATATACAAGTTCATTGTTCATAATTGAGCATATCTATATATATATATATATATATATTATATATATATATATATATATATATATATATATAATATATATATATATATATATATATATATATATATATATATATGGATCAGTTGACATAATTATTTGTTGTGTAGTGATCTCAGAGGTTAATTATCAAGATGCGGTAATATCAGACTACTCTAATCGCACTGTTGAGGCTTCCATTGGAATTTAGACTTGTATTTATTGAAGGAAGTGAAATGTTAAGACTCAAATCTGTATTTTCCCCACAATGTACAGGCATACCAGCAACCATTGTCTACATTCCATTTTCTTTACTTGAACTAGCATTACTAGATGTCATCAACTCCAATTCTGGCCACAGCGACAGCTGAAACTTTTGTGGTGCACTACTTGGCCATGGGGTTTTTTCCTTGGCAGGTGCATCAGTATTACTCGACATACTAGCTGTATCTTCTTCTAAGTTCATAAGATGATAATGGGTTGCTTTCTCTTCAAGAACTGATTCCACTAGTTGCAGGGATCTTCCTAGAGATAAAGTTGGAGAAACACCAAATGAATATAGTTCTAAATTAGGTGATACCCCCAAAAGCTGAATGATTTGGAAAAGATTCATAAAGGTTTCCTGATGAGTCTTCTCTGCGAAGTGAGCTTGTGACCCCCAATAGAAGAAAATTAGTTAAAATAGAAAATTCCTTTCCATAATAAAACACAATGGTTAGTTCCAGATCTAAGGGCTAAGATGAATGAATGAATGATCAAATATTTACATAGGAATCACGAGGACACATATCAAAGAGACTGGATCTATGTTTTCTTTTATTAAGATTAATTTGCCATAGAAAATACTTCTGGGCATGGCTGGCTACTTGTGTAGGTGTTCTAGTCGTCACAAAATTCCTAGATATCTCTCTTCGGTCACCCTTCCCAAGCTTCTCCATTCCATATAAGGACATCCTATGCTCTTCCTCCGACCATGCAACGCCTGCACATTTCCACCCATATCTAGTTAAAAAAAAATTAAAGAAACCAAATGAGAATAACATAAACTAAAGCTTTATCATCTCATTATTGTACTAATAGAAGTGCTTTACAGATAGTTCAGGGATTACATGCCTCATTTCTAGCAAACTATGCTAGAATTTGACAAAATATTAAACACAGTTTCTTAGATCCATTCATTTTTTTTAAGGTTTGGGTCAACTCAAAAAGGTCAGGGATCCATTCATTTTTTTTAAGGTTAGGATCAATTCAAAAAGGTCAAGGTAGAGTTCCCCATTGGTAGAACTCGAACAACCATGGAATCATGATTTAGATATTTAAAAAACTTGCTAGTGCAAGATTTATTGCATAAAAATAAGCAAGGTGCTTTATACTAGTGGCTAAGCAGAAAAGAAAGAGAGGAGTATTAATGTTGAACTTAATCCAATATAGAGCTATGCCACAATCTAGATAGCTTATAACATCACATGAAAAATAGCCATAGGTCACAGAACCTCACAGGGCATAGCAGAGTCAAAGATGGTTCACAAGGTATGGCACATAAACTGTCATTGATATTAAAGACCAGAGTGAATGAGGATGTTATCACATTAATCTGGGACTTGCAACTAAAGCTAACTTTTGGACTGACAATTTTTTTAATACAAATAATGCTCTACAAACCACGTGTATCATAATTATTACATGCAAGGGTAATACTTTCAGAGCCAAACATAGTGTTTTATAGCCTGATTTACACCTGGAGTGGAGACTGTTGCACATAGAGAAGAAAACCCCATTGTAACCATCAAGGCTATTGAAAGAAGAGAAGAGAGGTGCTTTGCAACCTGGCTATTGTAGAAGAGAAGCCAGAGATTTAGAGCCCATGTGGCAGTTGGGAAATCCAAAAAATGGATTAAGAGGATGAATTAAGTATCAGCTAGGTTGTGGTTTAGCAATTCCATCATTGACCCACATTTTGTTCCCAAAGGAATGGTACATTGGGACATTTCATTTAACCTCTAACTTGGGAATCCTCTCTTCTAGTAGTTGGATAGCAGGATTGAAGGGAAATTAGTCCTGAACTCTGGCCAAAAAAATATGGGATGCATTGGGAAATTTGAATATGGCCTTCAATACATAGGGTATATAGGGCACAATGAATATGGCTAGTAATACTGAGCATTTAAACCAAGAAAACTTTGGGCACATTGAATAAAGGCATTATTACAAATCATTTAAACCTGGAGTATGTATCTAGGTTGATAAACAGAGTTAAAACAAAAATAACTATGGAATCTGAGATATGAAACCTTAAGGACCATATCAAACCAGAGGCCATATAGGTTTGTGATGTGTTGGTTCTAATCAAACAATAACATAGCCACAAAACCCGACTAATGAAACCAAACCATCAATCAATCACAACAAATCCAAATCTACCAAAGGCCAACAAATACTACCGGTGAGATTGAGAATTGAAGGAAGAATTTTGGCTTCCAAGGATGTGATTTGACCCCACACGCACCTTTCTTCCTCTCGCGTGCATTATTGTAAGAATGAACAAATCCATCAGACAAATACCCATCCTGATATGTAAATCCACATTCGCTTGTCCCAGAACAATGATTGACATTGTAAAGTGAATGGTAACGGTCGATATTTCCCATACTCAGTATCGGTTCCGAGAAAAAAGAAGTGAATTTTGTTTGCCCATCTAACCGTTTGCATCGTGAGTCCTTTTTTTTAAATTTGCAATCCATTTTATAAATATATATAGATATATATGTCCAGTAAGAATAAGTACCCACAACAACCTCATGAGAATTTCCCTTTAGAAAGACATCAATCCATTTTGACAATCAATAGATCTTGGCAAAAACTGAAGAAAAAGGTGAAGAATACGACAGTCATTTCAATGGTTGCAAAATTCTACCTAAAGGCGTAATACAAACAAAAGAAATCTTCACTGTATAAATACTCGGCGAAGATTTACTTCGGTAAAGGGTTTCCATGATCTTGTTTTGCCTTGGTATAACATGTGAAGTAAAAGAGGGTTAGAATCAAAGTAAATACAGTGAAAGTGGCTTCGATAGAAAATACCCCTTATTGCAGCGTCTCACAAGACAGGTCACCCATACCAAATCCACCCCTCTATTTTGTATGGTAGGCATTTCTCACCACCCTTGCTACGAAGCACGCCTCGGAAATCAAGAACGTTATCCAGCGAATAAAGAATATTATGATCTCCCATGTGCGAGATCCGCCAGGGGTGAGAACGCTTCTGCAACACAGGCATGTGGTGAAGGCTAGGACAAGAGCCTGACTCACTAGAAGAAACAGAAACGTCCTGACTCCATACCAAGTACAGATGTTTGATTATACACACAACAAGTCACCTCGTCGTACTCGTCGGGAGTCACGACTCCAGTGCTCCTCCTGGCTCTGCGGCCACTACAAAGTCGAAAGCAATGAGATCGAAAAGGAAGATGACAAACATAAGCACCTTTGACGCCATTGTTGTTTTCTTGTTGGCACAACCTGGGATGAAGATGATTGGACAGATACCCCCTGCCTTCTTCCTGCGTCGCGAGTCTTATAACTAAATATGTAACTAATATCTGTTGAATGAATCGGATGGCTCAAACCATTTTAATCATCTAACAACTAAATCAAGGGCACACGAATGTACAAGTAATCTGAGAGGAGTTATTTTTAGAGGGAAACACCTTACAATGTAACAAGCACTTATCTGCACTTGTATGACACAACCAATTCATTAGGTCTATAAAAAAATCCATATGGGTTAGTATTAATAAATATTTAGTATGTTATTTAAATAGGATTAACTAATGATGAATTAATTATTAACCAACATAGATCCATCTTAATTACGGATCTAACATGAGCAGAGAGGGATCAAATTTCTTCATGTGCAAATTTTTTTAGAGTGTAAAATACAATGCTTTATTTTTCATTGTTTAAATTGTATTTTTGAATGCTAAATAATAAAATAATATATATATATATATTAATATATAAAATATTATATATATATAATATTTATATTATATATATATATATATATATATATTATATATATAGGACTAAATAAAAATTTAATCATAAAACTTATATATTTTTTCTATGTATAGATTATATATATCTTCAAAATAGTTTATTTAAATCTCTTGTTGAAATATTTTTTAAAAGTATAAGGTTTAAACATTTGATTGGCACATTTTTTTACTTCTAATTTCTATACAACATATTATTTTTTTTAATTATAGCCAACATTAATTTTTCTTTTTTTTTCCAAAGAAAAAAATCGAACTTTTTATAAACAGAATAAAAGTTACAAAGTATATGCCGGAGCATTCAGATTGTTGTATGATTTAATAATCATAGAGCTCTACAAGAACACTGCCCTTCCTATCCAGAACTGAGAAAAATATGGTACCCCTGATCTGAAACCGTGAGCCTCCTCTAAATAGAGGAAAACAACGCCCGTCTCAGGATCAGTCATAGCAGAATTACCAATTTTCCATATGCTGAAAGTCTCCATATATAAACAAAATCATTGCATCTATTTATGGGTCCCCTCACCGAGGAAAACAACCCAAACAGAAAATAGATACAAAATTCATTCAGGACTGAAAACAATTTAATAAAAACCATATCAATTGTAAAACAAAAATCGGATTTTCATAGCCTGCAGAGTCCAAAGAGTAATCAATCTAAGTGTAAGGAGGCTGATCCGAGGCATGGATCTCTCCATGGCTCTCCTCCACTATTCTCCAAAGGCCCATATCTTGTTGTAGACCCTCTTTAGAAACCCTGTCTGTTGTATCATTGCGTTCCCTGTAGATGTGGCATAGAGAGAAAACATTAAAAGAAAGATTTAACTGCAGAATCTCTTCTAATAAAGGTAACAAGATATAATTTTGACATCTACTTTTCCCATTGGACCATTTTATAACATTCAAAGAATCCCCAAAAATCTGAACTCTGAAGATGTTCCTGTGGATAAGCCAGCATAAGAGAAGTTTTAGAGTAGATAGTTCCGCGAAATTATTTGTGCCACCGCCTAAACCCACAGAGGCTTTTAGGTTCTGATTTTCATTGACGTGAATGACGAAACCTGCTCCTGCTCTATTGTTCTGGGATGCCCCATCAAAATATTCCCAAGGTATTCCTTCCTTAATTTGTTCCTCTCTAACCTGTCTGGGGGTCCTCTCCTCTTTTGATTCGGGAATACTTGTGAAAATAGAAGTGCATTGTATAGCAATTGTCTCGCAAAGGGTATCCTTATCCAAGAAAATGCTCCTGTTTTTGGCTATCCAGATGCCCCATGCTATGATGGGAGGTAAATTCCGCAAGGTCCCTTCTGGATATAGATGCCACCATTTATGCCAAATATCTGAGAAAATTTCCCCTTCCCATACTACATTCTTCTGGATGAGCTTCCCAACCTCCAGCTACACTTTTTTAATAAAAGGACAATCTATAAAAAGATGCCTTATTGTTTCAAATTCATTTTACATAGTGGGCATCTCCCCAGACCTGACATATATCTGGATTGAAGGATGTCCCATGTAGGGACCTTTCGCTCGAGAATGCACCAGAAAAAAAAGTCTAGCTTTAGCCGGGCATTTTAACTTCCACAAAAGCTTGGCCCACCATTCTGGTTCCCCCCAGCCTTTCTTAGACATGAGGAATTTATACCCGAATTTAAGGGAGTATGATCCCGAGCAACCTAAGGAAGCACTAATTCCTCCTTTAACCCTACCCAGAGAAACCTGCTAAAAATCCTCTTTATCTTTTCCAGAATGCCTTTAGGTACCCATGTCAAAGTTGCCCAGTATACCGGAATCTCTAATAGAATAGATTTGATTAGGGTCAGCCTTCCTGCTCTAGAGAGCCACTTGTAGCTCCAATGAGTAATTCTAGATTCTATTTTTTCTAGCAGCTAGTTCCAGTCTTGTTTCCTATAAGCATTCGGTTTCAGCCAAAACCCTAGATACTTGAAAGCATCATCGAATTTGTGCACATCAAAGGGTAGGACTGATGAAATTTGGCTTATCTCGTGTCTGTTGAATCCTTCAAGAGTCAATTGAGATTTCCTGTAATTCACTTGCATTCCTGTGGCCTTCATGATCAACTCAAGAATCCTCTTGAGTTCCTTTATTTTAGATATGTTCCCATTGCTGAAAAGTAAGATGTCGTCTACAAAGAGTAAATGAGAAATGAACATATTGACCACTACTTCCAAACCTCGCACAGTTCCTCCCTTTTTGCCTTCAAAACTAACTGACTCAGCCCTTCTGCAACCAGCAGGAAAAGTAAAGGCGACAAAGGGCATCCTTGTCTTAGTCCTCTTTACCCTTCGAAAAAGGGGGAGGCTACTCCATTAATCAGGACCGCAAAACTAACACTAGTGATGCACCCCATGATCCAATTGATAAAGTCAATATTGAAGCCCAAGTGTGTTAGTAACATCCTAATATATGTCCAACTGATTCTATCATAGGCTTTTGAAAGATCAATTTTCACCACCGCTCCTTTCCTTTTCATCTATTTGACACTATGGATAGTCTCCTGAGCTACCCCAATGGCTTCGTGGATCTGACTGCCATCCAAAAACCCAAATTGTTCATTTAAAATGCATCTTAAAAGAATCGGTTTTATATGAACTGCTATCACTTTTGCAATGATTTTGTAAACGCAGTTACATAGGGATATAGGCCTAAAGTCTTCAATGGATCTCGGGTCTTCTTTTTTGGGGATAAGGGCTTAAAAGTAGCATTGAAAGGAGTATAGATAGCACCTTTCCTCCTGGATTCTTCAACCACCTTCGTTAATTCTGATCCAAGCTGATCGAAGAAATGTTAGAAAAGTTCTATTGTCCACCCATCTGGGCCTGGGCTCTTGTCTTTTGTCATAGATTTTATGATGCTTTCGACCTCCTCCTTTGTGACCTCTCCCATCAGATCCTCCGCTTCTTCCTCCTCCACATAACGAGGAAAGCATTGGGCTGTTCTAATAACCTCTGCTAATGTTACCTCCCCTTGATCATTGAATAACTTCTAAAAATGACTTCTCCCCATGAGCGAGAGAGATTCAAAGGTATTTGCTTCTCTGCCCTCTTCATCCTTTAGCTTCCAGATGGTATTCGAGTTCTTCCTACCTTTGGCATAATTGTGGAAAAAATTTGTGTTTTCAACTCCAGCCTTCAACCAAATCGCTCTGCTTTTCAACCTCCATTCCTCCTCTCTTGCTGGCAGGATTTTACTTCGATGTCTTTCCAGCATCAGAATTCGGTCCTTTTTCCCCTGAGATTCATAGCTATCACCAACATTATTTTTTCTATTTAGAACATAATTTTTAATTTTGTTTGAAAGGGGCACAAACAGACAAACAAACTTACACATCCCCTCATACTGGTTGTAGAATAAGCCTCTAGACTCAATAATTTAATTTGAAACGTGATTCATAGTTTAAATGATTATTTTATAAAAAATAAAAATTAAATAAAATGTTTTGAAATTATGTTATTTTATAATATATCATATAAATTAATTTGTCCAAATTTTAAAGGCACAGAAGTTTAATAAACACATCTACATTATAAACTATATAGTAGGTTTTTAGTTAAGTAAACCTAATGATTAACGACCATTAAGAATTCAAACATTGAAATCTAAAAGAAAAGAAAATATCTATATTAATATAAACTGATTTAATTATAATTTATAATCCAAACAGGTTAATACTTAATTAAATAGCTAATTTCAATGGTTTTTACATATATTTAGAATATTTTTCATATATATATATTTTACGTAAAAAAATAAATAAAAATTATAGTAGAATTTTTTTATATATTATTAATAAATTTAATCATCTTCAAAAACTTTTTCATTAAAATATTAATATTAATCATCTACCTTAAAACAGATTCTACTATTTTTCCAGGCTTTATTATAAACAATTTTTATTTTATGTATGAAGATATTTAAATTAAAAAAAAAAACAAAAAAAAACAAAAACAAAAACAAACAAACAAACAAAACGAAACGTAAAACTTAAACACTTGTAAGCGTTCAATAGTTTAGTTGGTTTGCGTAAAATGTGAGGCAGATTTGGTCGGTTTCATATATATTTAGTTAATAAATATCTTATATCTTTAGAATATTGGTGTCAACTATAAATTATTTTTAAAATTTAATAATTTTTATAAAATTAATTTAAAAATTTAAAATCTTATATAATTTTATATTTAATAGTGAAAGTGGATATTCTTAGGACGGACTTGGTTGGACAGATTTCACCAATAAGATAATTTTCGTTCTCCTCTTTCCAAATAAAAAAATTGATAAGTGTCACTGCAATTTTCATGGAATTAGCTAGTAAGTGTGTTGTCTTATAAATTTTTTTAAACCTCATCCTAAATGAAAAAAATATATATATAATCTCTAAATTTTGAGATATTTTGATTTTTCATTGGTTTTTAAATTAATTTATCATGAAATTAAGTTTTATTGAGTTTTGAATGAACTAAATCTATAAAAATATTAGAATAACAGTTTATATTTTTTTATGTTTAACATGTTTAAAAATCATTATAATGAAAAATTAAGTATTTATTATATAAAATTTTAATATATATATTAATATGTAAAATATTTTGACACGTGGCACTGCAACCATCATCATGGAAATTCGTTGGGAAGTGGCCATGTCTTTTAAAGTTTCTAAATCTCACTTCTAAAAGAAAAAAGAAATTCTAAGTCCCTAAATTTGAAGATATTTGATTTTTCATTGAATTCATAAATATTATCTATAAAACATAAGTTTATGGGTTGAAAAATAATCTATAAAAAAATTAAGAATAATTAATATTTTAATTCAATTTATAATAAAAAAAATTAATATTTTAATTAAATACACAAATTAATATATAAGTATTTTTTATTATTTTATTATGATTACACTGCGTAAAAGAGGGAACAAAAAGATTTAGCAACAACTAAGAACAACTATGCAAAGATGTGATGGAACAGCTAGAGTGTAAGGACATACTTAATTCTTGTAGATTAATCATGGAATAATGTCGCTTTTGTGCCGCCTTCTTTTAATCAATCTAATGGATTGGATGTGTCTTTAATCTATCAAAGCGTTGGCCAAAATCAATGTCATTGGTGTTGCTTTTACCCCAAAATGGAAAATTATGAGGACTTGGACGGTGATTTGAAGAATTCAAGGATTGATAGTTTTATTCGCAAGCCGAAGCCGGAGATCACAAAGGGTGTGCTTGGGATCTCACAGGCATGTCCTAGAAATAGATTGGTGAATTCAAGATTGTCTACCTTAGAAGATAACTCCTATTCCAAAAAAATATATTTAGTTGTAGTCACCATAGGTGAGATGTGCTACCCATTTAGCTTTTTTTTTTTTTGTTTTATTCTAAAAAGACTTTTATATTATCATGGTTCCCATATTTACAAAACTTAGAACCTAGAAATTCAAAACTAGCACATAAATGAACTTAACGAGAAAATGATTAATGAAATTAGATTGTTTTTCCTAGAAGAGTGTCCCTCTTTCCACCTCTGGAAGAACGTCACTCTACTGCAGTTCCACCTCCTCTGTTGTCATTCCCATTCCTCTTGCTCTGACACTAGATTGTACCGAAGGAATTGACAATGATGTCTTTTTGAATACCAAAAATTTCTTCTTCAATCCTAATAGCAAGCTAATTCTCTTCAACTAAAGTCTAAGGAAATATTTAATTCTTATAGATTAATCATGGACTAATTCCACTTATATTTCGCCTTCTTTTAATCAATCTAATGGATTTGATGTGCTTGTAATCTATCAAAGCTTTGGTCAAAATCAATGCCATTGGTGTTTCTTTTACCGCAAAATGGAAAATTATGGGGACTTGGACGGTAATTTGAAGCATTCAAGCACGGATAGTTTTATTTGCAGTCCCAAGCTGGAGATCACAGACGATGTGCTTGGGATTTCACAGGCACGACCAAGAAATTGGTTGGTGAATTCAAGATTGTCTACTTTAGAAAATAACTCCTATTCCAAAAAAAATATGTAATTGCAGTCACCACAGGTGAGATGTGCTACCCATTACGCTTAAATTTCTTTTGTTTATTCTAAAAGGAATTTTATATTATCGTGGTTCCTATATTTACAAAACTTAGAACCTAGAAGTTCAAAATAAGCATAAAAATTAACTTAACGAGAAAATGGTTAACGAAATTAGATTGTTTTTCTTAGAAGAGTGTCTCTCTTTCCACCTCTGGAAGAGCATCACTCTACTCCATTTCCACCTCCTCTATTTCCATTCCCATTCCTCTTGCTCTGACACTGGACTGTACCAAAGGAATTGACAATGACGTCTTTTTGAATACCGAAAATGTCTTCTTCAATCCTAATAGCACCCTAATTCTGCTCAACAATCGTTAAAATCTAACAATGGGAGTCCTCTTCTGAGCTTTGTATGCCCATTTCTAATGTCTTTGAGTGGCTTTAGATACCTGTCATCTACATATTCTTATCGAGAAGCAATTTTGTTGCACTCATAGAAACGCTTAACAATACTTGCATTGGAGTGAGTGGCAAGATATTCTTCCCAAATATTCTATTCCTTCGATGTACTTTGCACCTTTAGGGGCAATTGCTAGTTTAAATTTAAGAGCAAGACAATTAAAAAAAAAAAATGATCATATACTCACAATACATTGTCGATAACAAGTTTTTGTTTCTATCACTATTCTAAATTAAAAAAAAAAAAAAAAAATCTTTAAAATTTGAAAATAGTAGAAATTTCTATGTTTTAATAAATCAAATAATTTGAAAAGTAAAAAATAAGTAACAACACTCACAAGTGGATAATATTAAAATTGGAAAAATAAAAATAAACATAAATTAAATAACCTCTAAAATTGGGAAAATAAAACTAAGCATAAACTAAATAACCTCTTATTCACATGTAAGAATTTTTTTCAAATTTAAATTTTAAATATTTTTAAATCAATCTTTTCTTTTTGTGTAAGCTTGGTAGATCCCTTTTTCTATTAATATTTCATGAGAATAAGTTTGATTTCTACAAAATTGCAGGGGGGCCTCAACCTGCCTACAGGAAACCAAGTCTGTTGGCCACTTGTCTGCATTAAACGCTATCCAAAATTTAAAAAGAGTTTTCCTAACCATCCATGCTACATTGGCAACTTTATCAACTATATAATTCTTGCTAAAAAAGTAAATGTTAGTCGTCATATAGACAAAATTATACTGGCTGGTCTGCTTCATTCATCTGAAGAATCAACAGGGGTTGGGGCTTTCGCACTTGAACCCGAAACTTCACTTCTCATCATATTCTGAAGACTTTGTTCGATCTTGTTCACATTGAGGTTGCGGTTATACAACTACATTTGGACAGATTGTATCTCCCTTTGCAGGTCCTTCATACTTGGCTCGGTTGGTCTATCCTCCTCTGAGTCTTCTCTTTCCTTATGGGTTGTCATAGCGTAGGCTAGGATGTTTTTCATGACCCAATACTATTGGATAGTTTGGCGAAACAATGTTTGGCGACCTCTGGTATTCCCTGGGTCTTTGACAGTTGTTCCCCGTTCCTCTACCTCGATCTCTTGATTTTCAATGTTTGTGTTTAGTTCTCTTTCCCATTCAGAGATTACATCTTTCACCTCAGCCGAGGTTCCTATGTAGTATGCCTTGATCAGGTTCTGCATACTCTCCTTCCCTATTTTCCTGCCTCTTTTGCTGAGACCTTTGCTTAAAGTCGGTTCTAGGCCTTTCATCTTTTTTCCCGTCTTACTCGATCCTCTGTTTCCTTTTCTTCCTAGTTGGTTACCTTCCTTTGCCATCCAATTCTTCTTTCTGCTTTTTCCTTTCCTTTCCAGGCGACACACCAGTACCAGGGCTAGAGTACGGTTCAAGTGCTGAGTCTTCAGAGTTCTCTGCACTCTAATTTTTAAGCTACTTATAACAGAAACCAAGAATACAACATTGTAATTCGTCATCAAATTTACCATAGTGGACTCATAGAATTTTGTGCTCTGTAAGTTGGTAATGAAATTGACATCTTTCCTTCTATTCTTGTTTAGATACTCGGCCTGAGAATTGGCCTCTCTTGTTTTAGGATTCCCCACAAACTTCCCCCCTTCCGGGTGATACTTCTCAGGCGCAAGCATTTTCATCTGTTTCGTGCCCTGAAGGCTGTGATAACCCCCATCTACACCCATATTCCCCACTCTCCCCACATAGATTTAAAGGATAATGACAGAGATATGAAGGATAATGACAACACCATCGTCCTGGGTGCTTCCCATGAGAATTTGAATAACCCCTCTAACCGACTCCCGCAAGACTTCCCTGCACCTCCACCCTACTATAATTGCAGCCCTGCCACCCGGTTTCCCTGTTTTCTTGTTGCCCTGGTTTCGCCACCCCAGCAGGCAAGGCAATGCTTCTCATTCTCCCACCAGACTACAATTCTTATTCCAGTCATCGAGAGAGATAACCTTCGAAATTGGGTCCCCTCGAAGGAGCTACGAAAAATCCCACTTAGAGTGTTTCCCTCCCCCAAAAGCGTCCCCAATTACTGCACTTTTTTCTGAGCACCTTTTCCAAGTCCAAGATCGAATTTGGGTTGAGGAAGATCAACCCTATCACCAGGTGAAGGAGGTGCCAAAGCCAATTGAAACTTCTAGCCTTCCGCAATTGTCTATGACACCTTTCTTCTCTAGCCACATTCTCATCCTTATCAGCGTATAAAAATTGTTTCGACAAACGTAAAGGAAACCACTTTGGATGACCCTACTGATCCCGAATCAACTCAGCCTTCTTCTCATATGCCAGAACCTATCTACCCCGAGGCTAAGATAAGGATTCCCAACCCCCTTTCCCTGGATGACAAGCATGTCTATCTCCCCCCAATTTGATACGCTGAATACCCAAGAAGACCGGGAGACCTCAACATTGAAACCAACTAGGGACACCATTAGAATTAACTGTTGTTCTGCTTCCATATTCACTTTAGAGCCTCTTTCTAAACTAATTCTTTGCAGGAGCCAATTCATGTTTTCCAGACAATCGTGAGTGAAAGCAGAGAGAGCACATACCAGTTCTTGTAATCGATAGCCGAACGATGCTCAACATCCTCCAACCCTCAGCTCTCACCACCTTCAGTTGCACGTCCTACCTTGTCTTTCTACATGTGAATGCTTCCCATCCTAGCCCTCTTTCTTTTTTGTTTTTCTTTCCACCTGCCCAGCTTGTCACCCGAAGGATTTTCCATGTGATCTCTTCCTCTATCGCCGCCCTTTCTTTCACATGAGGGTCTCGGGATGGGGTACCACCAACTATCCCATAATTGCAAATCATTAAACCTCTCATACTGTCGGCTGCTTTTTCCGCAAGTTTTCTATGGCTGCCTCGCCACTTGTCGGCTGTCGTTCCATCTAGCCTTACCTTCTTCTCTCTATCATTCGTGCCAACTAGCCATCCTCCCTTACCTCTGCCCGCCTTACCAACTTTCCCTTCCTAGTATTGCTCATTGCTCCACTGTCATTTTCCATCTCTCGTGGCCCCTGTCCAGCCTCTTCTCCCTTTGCCCGTTGTGCCCATTGGTCGGCTACTCCACCCTTGGGCCACCATGACCGTTGATCGTCCTCTCTCCCCTTTAATCTACAAGGTCTATCACACCCCGATCAAGGGATTTTTAAATAAATCTTTGAATAACATTAAAAGAATCTATAATCTAATAAATAATGGAATAAAAATTATTGTAACCAAATTTTTTTATGAATAAATATAAAATTTATTCTATTTTTTTTTT
>APFE030038827.1:0-11181 GCA_000404065.3 Pinus taeda
TAGATATATATATATAACTAAAACACATGCACCAAACACATCTACTCAACCGAAAAATAAGAAAGGATACAATGCATGCATATCATTGACCATCTCCCATGTAGATTCATCAAGCCCGAAGTGCTTCCACTACACTTTAAGATGAACTATTGCTTAGTTTCAGAGCATGAGTCCACTGCAATATGCATTATAACTCTAACTAGAACTCTCCCTCTACTTTTGCTTGTAATATAGACCATTTAATCACATGATAAAAATCCTACACATATCTCTTAAGAAATGAAACACGGTAAACTTCATGTACTTTCACTCTTGGTGATAGTGAAAGTATTTAGGCCACTATCCCAATCCTCTCAAGGATCTCAAAAGGACCATAGTTTAAAGGATCCAACTTGTCAAATGACCCAATATTTAAGGAGTTTCTCTCGGGCTTGATGCAAAATTATACATGCTCCTCAACTTGAAACTACTTGAATGCTCTATGTTGTTCTACATAACTCTCTTGCCTATCCTATGTTTCCTTTAAGTTGCATTTTATAACCTACATCTCCTACTCCATCTCGTCAAACATATTTATTCCAATCACCACCTTGTTCACTGGATCACTCCAACTAATAGGAGTATTACAACTCCATTAGTAGAGAGCCATAAATGGAATCATCTTCAAGAACTCCTAATGTCCACTATAGTAAGAAAAAACTACCAATGGAAGAAACTCCTCCAACTTCCTATGCTAATGCATGACATACATTGTCCACATATCGTCAAGAACCTTGTTAACTCTATTTGTCTGTCCATCTATTTACCAATGATAACTTGTGTTAAAACTTGACTCTATCCCCAGTCTTGCAAACAACTCTTTCCAAAATGTGGAAGTGAACTTGTCATATCTATCTGATATGTTATTCTTTGGAACTCCATCCAATCTTATTATGTCCTTGATGAATATTTGAGCTACCTCACTAGTTGAAATTGTAGACTTCATTACAATTAAGTGAGAGACTATCTTGCTCAACTTGTCAACCACAACCATGATGGAGTCATCATGCTTTGATTTTCTCAACAATATTGTAATGAAGTCCATGGAAATGACCTCCACTTTCCATTCTGAAATTGGAATATGTTGCAAAAAACTAGTTGGATTCTTGCATTTACCTTTCTCCTATTGAGAGCGTTAGTGTCAGTGCCTTCACCTTACCATCAGTGATCAAAATTCACACTTTTGCATTCATATTAGGAGTCCCATTCTCAACGAATCGCATCCCATTAGGTCATTGGATCAACTGATGGTAGTCACATTCCAGCTTTTTCCCTCATGATACTTATCTGCTGACCCCTTTTCCTATGTAATCCAGTGAATGGTTAGGTTCAGGTTCATTTTTAGTTTATTTCATCAATAAGGTCTTAGGTCCAGGGTTTCAGTTTCATTAGGTATTAGGGTTTCACCATGTTAAATGTTCAGTAACCATTGACCAATAAGGGTTAGCAAACAACATGAGGATGACAATAATTATCAGAAGAATTTTAATCTCTTAAATTTGTAAACTTAATAATTTTTTAACCTCAAAACTTGTTTTGAGGTAAAAAACAGAGCATGTTGTATTTTATTGTTACATTTCATGTAATTTCATGGTTTCTATATGTAATAAGTATTTTTATTCTACTCCTGATCACTTGGTGACATTGCCAACTACTGCCACTGCAAAAATACAAACAAGCGAGGGTCAGTCCACCTGTCAAAAAAGCCAAAAAGTCAAATATCCAAAACACAAAGTATTTCAAGACAACAAATAGACATTATAAATTGGCTTTGGAAAAATGAAAAATAAAATGTTGAAAAGCTATATAGAGGTCATTCGCATCTTGTTCCATCTCATTATTGAAAGTTTAAATTGTTAAGGAAGAGCCAAAACGCGAGTTTGAGTTTTTGTTGAGCAAGGAGAGGGAGTCACAGTGTCTTTTGGAGAAATTTGTAGGTGCTATGCACCTGGTAGCTGGCGCTATGGATAGAAAGTGCATTGCGTACCTGGGATATTTGCACAGTATTAAATTGCACAGGTGTTGTGCATAGAAAGGGCGTTGCACATAGAAAGGGTTTTGCGCACCTGTGTGAGGGCGTTGCACCCCTATCAAACAACTCCTAGTCACTCTAAATTTCTTCAAACTACCTTGATTCTTCAAGTTCATCCTCTTATAAGTAAGTGCATTGATCCTCCTTGTTGAACAATGTTCTTGCACGAAGTCTTGTTGGTCTTTTGCTCATAAAAATCAAAACCCTAATGTGCACTATTCACCATTATTGTCAAGGTTCATTTACTCACTGTTCATCAAGGTTTTCTCATCCATCTCTGCTATTGGTTCCTAAAATCCCATACACTACATATTAAAACCCTACCCCCATATAAACCCTATCCTACATACACCCTATTCCCACACATAATATCCCAAAATTATACACTATTCCTATAACCCTAGACCCTACATACAAAATCCTTCACTCCCTAATTCCCTTTCATATCCTCATTCACTTCACCTATTTTCCTTTTTAAATCTCTTCATACTCATCTTCATTCACCCTTTTCCTTCATTCCACCACGAGTATTCACAGTCATCAAAACCAATGGAGAGGGATAGTGAGTATGAAACGAAGGAAGATACCCTTAGTGACAGTTCTAGGGAAAGAAATTTGCAGCAGAAGAAGCCTCACTAAGGGGGAAAGATAACTAGGGAGGATCCTATTAGTTTGAGAGAATTGCTTGCTTGTCCACTTGCCATCTCATGTTTCAAACAACAATCATGTTTTGGTTTCTGTGAAATGGTGGAGAGGGTCAAATTCCATCATGAATTAGCATGGTTATTTGTGACACACTTGGACAATAATGAGGTAAACCTTGCTCGAGTTACCTTCACTTTGTCACTTTCTATTATTTCAAATGCTATGCGCATTCCAAATGTAGGTGAAAAATGGAACAAAGGACATTACATTGAAAAGAAGTACTATGATCCTTACATCAAGGCTAAATACCATGGCAAATTGAAGAGAGTGTTTCCCTTCAAATTCTTGGAGGACAAGTTTGCTCCACTCACGAAGATCATCATCAAATACTTTACTTGTGAAGGTAGGTTTTCATGGTTGTATGCCTATCACATTAGATTGTTGATTCATTTTACTAGAGTGAGGATGATGGATATTCCTTACTTCATGTTCTGGAATATTGAGAATATGGCACTTTATGTCAACAAAAGGCCATATCCCCAATAGTTAAGCAACATCTTTCATTATTCTTTGATGAAAATCATTGTCCTACATTAGCTGAAGTTTATGAACATGCCATGGGAGAATTTCATTTCCCATGATATGTTCAAGGGCCCACAGATCTTTTCATCAGTGCATCAGGAGGAAAGTTGACTTTGAGGACATGAACAAGTCAAAGAAACTGAAACTGTTGGAGTGCCATTGTTTGTGACTTATGAGAGAGGCACTAGGAAAATTTTCATAGCTGCCAGATGAGCATTATCTTCACAATGAGTGGAAGGGGTCTCACCTTCATCTATAGGCCACAGGCAAATGCTATCTCCACAAGGAGTGGAAGAGTCTTTGCCTTCATCTTTAGCTAAAAAGGTACAAGTTGGGTAGCATAGTAGGGAAAAGATAAAGGCAAGGGAAAATTGCATGAGGAGGATCCTAATGATGGGAAAGAGAGGGACTTTGACCTAGTTGATCATGAGGAGACACATGGAATTGATGTCATTGATGTGGAAACTCAAAGTACAAAGATAACTAAAGACATGATAACTAAAGAGCAAGAGGCTGAAGTTCAAGCCTTATCAGTCAATTTAGAGAGGGAAAATTGGATCATCAATTATCTTGAGCAAGAAAACAAGTAATTGACCGACAAGCAAGTCCTCATGTTGTTGCAAATGGTCAAGGAGAAACGACAAGAAGAAAAGAAGGAAGAGGTCAAGATGACCTCCATTGAACAAGAAATTGAAAATGACCAGGGAAATTGGCTTGAAAGAGTCAACATTCACCTTGAAAAGCTGCTTGAGAAGGCCAATAAAGAAAATAAGATGCTTCGCAACATGGCCTATCACTATATGACCCAGAACAAAATATGCAATATAAGGATGAGGAAGTTAAAGGCAAGGTTGAGGAAAGCTTTGAATAACAAAAGGGAGCATGAAAAGCTAAAGATATTGGTTGAGGCCTCACTAGCCCATCAAATCAACTAATGAAGGAGCCATGTGCCAAATTTGGGCAAGTTTTGGTGAATTTTGTCATTTTGAAAATTTGAAATTTTCAACACAGTGTTGCACTTTTGATGGAGACACTTTTTGAAGGAATGGCTTGCATATTAAAATTCAGCATGATGAGGACATCAATCCTTGAAAGTTTCATCAAATTTGGAGCAAATCTTTGTCACCTAAAAGTCAAAAAACCATAAACAAATGACCTCTCTGCCACGTTTTGGAACCACACAAAGCAGTCTTGGGAGATTCCACTTGTGAGGGGGAAATTACATCCAAATTCTGAAATTCAAGACGTTCCATAAACTAAACAGGCATGTCTTTCCAACAAGGCATCTTGGGGTCAATTTGGTAAAGGGGAAGGCCTTCAAAACTGGGTCTAAAGTGGTGCTGCACATAGGAACAGTGGCATTGCACATAAGATGAATTTTGCCGATTTTGCTCAAAAAACTAGTTTTCACCTAGTTTTTTCACAAATTGACTTTTACTCTCATTATGGATGAATGTATGAATGTAAATGATGCTATGCTATGTGAATGTAATTGTAAAATGACTCTTGAGGGTAGATACATCATTTTGAGGTGGTTTGGGGGTAAATGAATCAGTTTCCATGGTTTCAGAGGCAAGTTGTTCCACTGCCTATATTCGTGTTCTTAGTTTAGATATGGTTGAAACCACCCTTCTTCTAATGGATTTGACCCTTGAAGGCTAGCACAAGTGGTTTTATGCCTATATTATGTACTTTCTTATTCACTTGTAAATGTTGGACTCTTGTGGATGCTCTGAGCTATATTGTACATCTCTACAACTGTTTGGCAAGGAAATAAACCAGGATTTGCAACTATTTTTGTGGGATTCTTGTGGCAATGTGTTTTTTCATTGTTTCTCCTTCTGTCAAAAGTTTTTCTCATGTGTTATGTGTGAAACAATCTAATTCATTCTTCTAAACTAAATGAAATCAAGATTGATAGGCATAATACATTGGTAACAGTGCTCTGCCTTGTGAATACATTTAATTTTTTGATGTTTTCAGCTATTTGAAGAGGACTCATGATATTTGCATGCCTTCCTCAGCTCATCACTAGTCTTAGACCTACCATCTCACTCAATTCCAAGTGATGAAACACCTACCTACCTCACCCTACAAAACACCCTACATTCTTGACTTCATTTCCAAGACCCAAGCTACCTGCTCCATTTGATCCAACAACAAAACCTTCAAAATCAACCAAAAAACCATAGATCTACTATACGTAGCCTAAAATCTATATTAAATTTAGTCATCTCAACTGAGATTGACAAGGAGAGAGCCCTCTCCCAACCTAGTAGGCCTAGCTACTAGGTTAAGCTTGGTTTGTGGTTATCCTAGGATTGCCTCCCTTTAGCCTGAGGTCAATCTAGGCTCTAATAGAGAGTATACACATATTGCATAAAACTAAAACACTTATTTCCTCAAATTCAGAAAATAATAGAACTTCTTAATAGTTATCAATTTCTTTTGGTATCTTGGGTGGTGTTGTTCTTTGAGATAACCTAAGGTCAATTGGCTATGCCAAATAATCTAAAATGTTTTGTTGATTTTTATGGTCTGAATGACAAGTGAACTGTTTAAAAACATGTGCTTTAAACTTAGAAAGATCGTTAATAAAAGAAAATGTTGTTCTTTAAATACATATAGTTATTCTAATTTAAGTGGGATGGATAAGTAAAATATAGAGAATTATAAGTCATTTAATATTTGGATTGAATATTTAACCATTTATAAGCAAAAATCAAGAAAATAATGTTTCCTAGATCAACAAAATATAATAAAACTATTATTGAAATCTAGTGCAATTTAAGTTCAAAGAGGAATTTACAATAATATATAGTCTTGTAAATTAATCTCTTATTTAAATGCAACTTCACAACAGATTCAAAATGAAACTAAGTCTCAATTAAATTTTCAATCGGATGACTGTAAAAGAATTAAATTATATGAATAATACATAATGACAAAAATGGTGTAAACAACTTACTGAGAGACAAGCCATATGAAG
The DNA here is from genome assembly GCA_000404065.3 of Pinus taeda. NCBI lineage: Eukaryota > Viridiplantae > Streptophyta > Pinopsida > Pinales > Pinaceae > Pinus > Pinus taeda. Next base: position 6,288 of record APFE030038827.1, read on the forward strand.
TAAATCCAGAATCTTTTATTTAATAAAAAAATGCTCCAATTTAGTATCTGTGATAATTGGTTCAAGGGTGCAACCTTCAATACTTCAACAGGCTGAAGTATTTAAACAAAATTAAAAAATATTACAATAAATGCATGAGTGACACAACTTTCTATTATTACTCAAAACTAATGGAAACGGAAGTAATTCGATAAAAAAGAATGAATCTGAACATCTGGCCCTGTATTCAAGGAAAGTTGTTACTGAGCAGTCACTATTCGAGTGATGTGCTAGTGAAGTTGATTTCTATTCTAATCCTGAAATTCACACAACTTTTCCCACCGTTCTTCATTTTGGATTGCTATCTTGGATACCTTATGGTTGATTTCATCTACCTTAATATACCGGGAAAAAGTTGGTTTCATTGCGAAAATATGTTTTATCTCCTGTTGAATAAAACATATATTGTTGATGGCCTCGTAAAATTCCCTACCTATCATGGAACCTTTGATGTTGGAAGAGTTGGTTGTGTCCCTAGCAATGTCCTGAAGCTTCTTCATATAGTCTTCATTGGTCATTAATTTATCATTAATTACAAACAGTGAAGGCAAAATCTTCTTGTTCAATGCATCAATTCTTGTGAAAAACCAATTGACTTCTACTTCAAGAGTGTGAAAATTCTCTGTCAACTATACAAATAAGTTCTTCTTGGTCAGAACTTTCTTCACCTCCAGGATGGTTTCAGTCCTATCATCCACTCCTAGATCATCTAGTTCATATCTATTCTTGGAATTGCGGAACTTTATAATGTTGTTGGTTGTAGCAAGCATCTTTCCTAGATGAGCATTTATATTGGGAATGGTCTGCTTTACCTTTTCTGTCAACTCCTTTTGCTCAAAAATAATCTGCATACATGGCCAAATGTCGTCTATCTCCTCAATGATGTTGTTCCATATGGTTTCCTTGACATGAACCAGGATGTGTCGAATGGAAAACTAAACTGTTGGCTTCTTCCATACTTTTATCTAATTTTGAGCTCTCTAAAGCTATGCTGCATGAAAAATATAAGATTTGTGGCGATGATCCCCTAGAATTTCCACTTGATCGTGCAAGTTCTTGATTTCCTCAGTATGAACAGACATATTTTGGACAACATTGGCCAATTGGTCTGCAACATCTCCTGTACCTGTTGTAGTTGGTATAGCTATAGGAATGACTGTGATAGGGAGTGCTTCCAAGGGGGCAGTCTTTTCTACAACTTTTTCATTTTCCTTAATTAGCTTCTCCAACTCTATCTCCATTTGCTTGATCTCTGCAGTCTGCTCCATGATGAGATTCATCATATCTACTTTTTGAGTCTTTGTATCTGTAATATCCTTAGCCAGAGGATCTTCAGTAGTTGGTAGTTTTAACTGCTTCCTCAACGCTGCTATATCAAAATTCTTCTTCTTGACAAGTTCCTCCATATCATTGATGTTATTTGATTACCAAATCCTCCAAGGTTTTAATCCTAGTGTCTTTAGCAAGTGTAAAGACCTTCTCCATCTTTAGCTATGACTAGACATTTGCTAATGTAACCTATAGTTTGGACAAATTCATGGCAATGTTAGTGACAGTAGAGAAAATCATTTCCCCAGTCTACTTATGCATATCCATTTGGTCAATTGGATGTATATCTTTTACATCAAACTCCAAAGTTGTATTTTTGTAGTGTGATGCTCCCTTAAGCTTCGGAAATTGTGCTTTGAGGAATTCCATCTGCATTTTCTCATTTTGAGTGTCAAAGGATGATAGAAACCTTCTTTGAGGACCAGAAGTTTGTTTCCAGAATTGGTTATAAGTGTTATTCTTCACAGCTTCATTTCTGACTATTATCTCCCTGAAGATGTCCATTATGCTCTTCTCTGACTCACCTGAAGTAGATGTACATGTCTGCATTTTTTGCTACTACTCTTGTGAAGTTGTGGAGGTCGTAGGACTCTCTGTGGATTGATCACCCATTAATGAGGAAACATGTGGCTCATTCGTGGTGATAATAGTCTGATGCTATGAATCTTTGCTAAGGCTTAGTCTGGAACTAATATTGGCCTTCTTTTAGTACATTATTTTAAACCCTTCACTGAAGATATCAGTCCCTAAAGGGGACTCTACCTCATTGCTCCTTTTGACTATATTCTCCTACATGGTGGGAGAATTCACTATAGATGAAGATACATGTTGTTCTTCTTCCTACTCTAAGGTGTTCTCAACCCACTCTAACTGATTCTTGTACTTTTCTATTTTTGGCATGGTTGTGTTAAAGTAAGGAGTAGACTTGGTTTCTACCCTTAATCTAGAAATGATCCCTAATGGATCATAGTACCAGGTAAAACTGAGGTTTAACTACATTTCCCTCAAGATCTTATCTACCTCTTTCCCTGCTGCCCTATTGTTACAAATGAAAGGGCCAACCTGTGTTTTTATTTTAAATTGGGATTTCTTCTTGGCTGCAACAAAGTGGATTTCATCCATGTTGATCATTTTTCTTATGCACTCCAAGGAAAAAATCCTCATTGGGAGGAATTTTGGTACCTTATAAGGTGGTAGACTGTATCCAAATATTCTCATTTCTGTATAATTTTCATAATGGTACCATTCCCCTATCTGAACTTGATCTGATAATTGCAACACCCTTTTGATTTCTTTAGTAATCCTTAGTTCTATTATGTTGTTCATGAGACCTATTGCTAGCTGAAAAAACATATATGTAAATGTTTATAAGTGTACTCTTTCTACTCTTTCATGACCAATGTAGTACAAAATATGCCTGACTATTCGTTTCCCTTCTCATCTAGCTTTTGCAAAGATAGGTTAATGTTCTTCCCCTAAATGTATAGGAACATGTAAACTAACATAGAGGCATATTTGAATACCTCCTTAGTTGGAAATTTAAAAAGTTACTAATTAATGGACTCTACAAGAAAATGGCTAAAATGAAAAATAATTGAGGGCTTAGAATCAACAAAGAAAATGGACAAAAATCCTATAATGGCCTCATCTACCCATTGATCGTAGTAGTATCCAAGGATGTAGGACACAACAGTGATAATCTTTTTGGCTCTCTCAAGGAATATGGAGGAGGGATAAGCAGTATTTTTCTTTGGTAATGAAGCATCTTGTTTAAAAAACAACTCAAGAGTTTGGGCTCTCTTGGTAAAGTCTAGTTTATGGTATACTTCAATCAGTGTTTCATAGGAAAATGGGGTATCATTCTCTACTGAGGGGCCTTGCATCATCTGATCAATGGCCTTAGGGGTTATGGTCAGCAAAATCTCTCTAGTGAGAGTGACTATGGCCCTTTGGCTTGGAAAATATGATGTGTGATATTTTCTAATAAAATCTGGGGTGTTGTGGGTAAGAGGAAAGATATAGTGAGGTATATTTGATTGCCATAATTATATATGATTTGATTTATCTATATAATTGTCTTCGAGCTAGTAATACATATCGAAGAGGTCGATTTCATAGAGTGTCTCATGAATTTGGTAATCTCAGTCAACCATAGCAATGCGATGAAGGTCTATATGCAGATGGATCAGAGGATTAACAATTTCCTTTGGCCCTTTGTCCTTTGGAGAAATTCTGGCTATGGCGAAGAGCAGAAGTGAAAAATGGATTGGGAGGAGAAAATTCATATACAAACGCTAGACTTCGAAGATAGTAATAGAAGGGATAATCTGGTAATGATCAGACAAAGAGTTTCCCTGGCGAGTTGACAATGTCATGATTTGGCGAGCAACCTGTAATCAAAATAGTTAACAGTAATAAAACAAGAATTCAGTAATATGTTCACAAATGGGAAGGAGGTTTATATGGAAATTTTGGTTTTCTGTTTGTGGTGTGGGTCCATTGAATTAACGGCTAAGGCAATTGAATGTTTAATGGTCTAATTCTGGAGCAAATGAATGTGATTTGATGGAGTTTAATAGACGGATGGGGTGGAAGAGAGTGAATGGCAGAAACACAATGGATAGGTAAGTGGTATCACAAGCAATAGAATCATCTTTTCATCGCGGCGGCAAGCGGTTAGTTGTTTCACTCGGGGGGGGTCTGAAATGAATTGAAGATGACATGTAGGCATGGGCGCAGTTTGGTATACTACCGATTTCGGACCCCCCCCCATCCCCCGACTGTAAAGCTCAAATGGTGAGTGGGGGCCGAAATTGCATGTGGGCCATTGTATGTGGGAACATGGGGTGGAGATGAAGTGTAACATGGTGGGGAATTAATCATGATGTGACAGGATTGTTTGGTGGGGTCAGGAAGATTAATAACTGCATAATATGGATTATTTATAATGTATGAGGGAGTGTAATGACTTAGGGATATGAAAGTGAAGGGAAGAATAAGCGGAGGGGTAACATGGGATTTATAACTTAGGGATGGTATTGATACCCAAAATTAATATATAAACCTTAGAGTAAACCTTTACTCTTTTGTCCTTTTTGTTCTTCACATGAAAATATAATTTGATAATTAACTTGTGGTGCATTTAGACTAGCAGCATGTGCATTTATGAAAGCATAAAATGAAGCCTTTATTTTCTTTCTGATTGCCTAGCATTCTATTTTCCTTTGCCTTCTTTATTTAGGGACGCTAACACCTAACATTTTATTGATATAGATGCCTATAAAACATCAAATTTTTCCTAACATTTTAACTTTTCTTTCTTTTTGCATCCATATCCTAACTTAGCATTTTAAAATTATTTTGACTAATATACTAACTTATCAAAAGTGCCTTCTCCTTAGTCTATGGAGTATTTTCTGAAACAAATACTCCCTTGCAATTTTCAAAAATAAAATAAACTCTCTGGATATTTACAGATGACAGATGAACGGAAAATTAATATTGAAAGTAATGTTTTAAGTATCTC
>APFE030038842.1:13303-60282 GCA_000404065.3 Pinus taeda
AAATTGTGGGCCCTGTTTTTGGGTAAGTTGGTACATCAACTTCCCGGGGTCGCGAATTGGTCGTATTATCTCCGTTTGACGTGCATGATAGCCCGTTGGAAAGATCTCTCCTAGGACTACAACAGAAAAGACGATTTTTAAACAGAAAAATCGTTGGCGGTAGATTTCCCAAAAAACGTCATTTAGGGCCTCAAAACAGCTCCAGAAGTTTAGGACCCGAAAAACTGCTGAAAATAATAAACTGCGCTATAATTAAGGAAACTGAAAAAAAACTGAAAGAAGCACTAGAGGGGATCCAAGTGGAATTAGCGGGTGGCCACCAATATCCACCTGGATCATATGTTTTCTTAACAGTTTCTTTGTTTTGTAGGTAAAGACCCCTGTTCTAGGTTTACAAAGAAAAAACTTGCGTACAGTTGGAAGACAAATATGAAGACCATATCAATTTACTTTACCTGTAACATAAAGTCTAAAGTGATTCACTGTTGAAAAACACAGTAAAAACCTCAAATGCACTGTAAACGTAAAAGGAAATAGTAAAGGTTACTCAACAGGGTTAAAGGAGATACAGAGTTTAAAGAGTATTAGATGAAAGATTAAATGAAGGAATCAACCAACATGAAGGATACAAACAATAAAGCAGCTTAAAGGGCAAAATATCAGACAACAAAGTTAGCACAACCTGAATAAAAGGGACAACAAGAAGCAGTTCAATAGTTGCCCCTATTTTTTTTGCATGGAGATCTTTTCCTTTCCTAGAATAAATCTCATTCAGTTTTAGGATATTTTTAGTTTCATTATTGTATAAATAACTCTCTTCTTGAGATGTTATGGGTTCGAAGTTCAAGATTCATTGTTCATTGCTTGTTAAGTCTTGACTGTTAATTCTACTTTGAACCTGAAAGCCACCTTTGAAGGAAGCTTTTCTAGACACCTGATATACTTAGTCTTTCTGGAACCTTAATACAAAGCAGAGGATTCTGAATCTGGTTTTACACAGTTTGTGTTATCCTGTAAGTTTTTCCAGTTATCAATCATTATGTCTTTCTTCATATGCTTATGACTTATAGAGATATCTAGGTAGGAAGGATTGTGTTTCAATTTATTCCTATAAGCTCCTAAAGTGATCATCTATTAAGAGAATGGATTAATGAACTGTCTGTTTAGCTAATCCTCTCTAATCAATAAATCATCAGCATCTTATGTAAGCTTAAGTATATTGCCTTGAACCTTTGGAACGTAGTTTAGAAGGTTTTCCTACTTATGATTGTTCTGTTTTACAGTCTGGAAACTGTGATAATCATATTATTTGCTGTTTTCTTCTCACCACTATTTTTGATCTATATCACTGTGTAAAGCTTTATAGCAGCCCTTTGTTGAGATACTAATATAACCCAAAGGATTAAGTATTTCAATTCTACATCTGTCTTCATTCATTGGTCTTCCAAAACTGAAACCAAAAACCCCCAAAACAATTATTTTAGATGCTCTGGCATTGGTATCTGACCTACTACTATCTCAGAGGTACAACATCAGACTGGCGCCGTTGTCGGGGATTCGAATTTCATTTAAGTTTCCCTTGAGACAACGATATTCATTCATTCTTTTCCTTTAAAGGTGATTAATGGTTTAGAAAGGTCAAAATCATTCACCTAGGCGACTCCACACTCCCAAGCTGGCACCTTTTAAACATACCAGATCTCGTTCAGAAGCTGACATAATTAGTCCTCTGTCAGATCCTGAAAGGCTTCTGAAAAAAGCCAGTTCTAAAAGGGGACACCAACCATCTTCTTCTTCCTTTTCAGTGCTACAATCTGAAGAGTTAGAATCATTTGACCCCTATAGTAATATCCCATCTGATCCTGATTACTCCCATTTATCACCTAAGGTTGCTAAACTTCTAAATAGAGGAGTTGATTTTAAGTCAGCATACTTTATTCTCATCCAATACCCGCACTACCTCATCGATCACCTAAAACTGAATCTGAGTTGGGTGTTAATCTACTAGAATATAAACCCACAGATTTCATATCCCCTACCACCTATCATTTTCCTTCCATTTTTGACCGACCTGAAGCTTCTTCTTCTAAACAATCTGAGGAGACTTTCTCTATATATTCCAATCCTCTTTTTGAAACAAAAGAAGGTATTCCTTTACAAGTCCCAAAGTTAGTTCGTAGGACTCCTTTGAAGTCTTTCAGGAGGTCTCCTCCTCCTTCACCTCCAACTAGTTCATCAATTCCTAAATCACCATCTTCTTCCTCTACTTCTTCTTCATCCTCTATATCCACACAAACACCTCATACTCCACTTGGACAACCTCATACACCTCCAGTACTTCATACACCACTTGCTGTCATGGCTTTTCGACCTATTTTACAGGCTAGATATGTTGCCTTAGTCTTACCTAATAACCTTGATGCATTCCCACCTGGATACTTAAAGTACCTTCCCAAGTACAATGGAGAAACTAGTCCCTCAGCTGAGGACCATCTTCAAGCTTTCCTAGACTTTGCAGACAACATGAATATTGAACAAGAAAACATTTATATGAGATTGTTTGTACAGTCACTTGAAAGAAATGTGAGGATTTGGTTTAGGCAATTACCAGCAACTACCCTTAGAAATTGGGAAGAGCTTACAAACATATTTAAAAATCAATGGGGTGTGAAAAAGGATCCTCTTTACTTCCTCACAGAATTTGAAGAGCTTAAAAGGAACTTCGGTGAACCAGTATCATATTTTATCAAAAGATTCAATAAACTTTATCACAAAATGCCTGCTGATTGTAAGCGCCCTGTAGCAGCAGCTAAGTCTAGATTTTCTAAAGCTCTTGATGATGACTTTGCTGTTATGCTACGAGAGAGAACTTCAAGAACTCTTGAAGATATGCAAACAAACACTATAGAAGTAGAAGTAAATAGGGCAGCCTCAACTTCTTTAAAACTTAAGGAAGAAAAGGCCCAAAGAAAACTCAAATCTGTTCAAGAAGCCTCTAGTTCCTCTAAGACTAAATCAAAAGACTCAAAAATAGATGAAATAACATCTCTTCTTAGAAACCTATCAAATAAATATTCAAAGATTGAGACCCAACTTAGTACAATACAACAAACAGTTACTAGACCTCAAAACCAAAATCAAGGTCAGTATAAGAGAAATCCACCACTACAAATTTTTCAGAGACCTAGCAATGATCAACAGGTTCCTACTCCTCTATTGATAGATGACCAACAACCTGATGATAATACTATGACAATTATGGAAGATATTAGTAGTATGGATTCTTCTTCCATTCAAACAGCCATCATTACTCTCTCACAACAAAATCAGGTTCAAGAAGATCAGGAAGCTTCAGAAGTCTCTAAATATCATGCTTTCTCTGAATTTTTAATTGCAGAGTTAAACAAGAGGTATGATCTTAGGCCTAGGCCTAGCCTTGGGAGACCTCCAAAGGAAACTCCAACAATTGAACCACGTACCAAAACTGCTAAAGCTCAAACAACTCTTATTCAACCATTAGATCAGTCAATTGATACTACCCAAATTGGTAAAAACATTTTGACTACATTTAATGTTGAAAAAGAATTAGAGAGCGTTAAGATCCCAATTTCACTTTCAGAACTTTCTAAAAATCTTGGTTACAAAAGCCAAGTCACAAAATGAATACAAAAGACCTCAGTTGATGCTGAAGGTGATGTCATAAGTCTGCAAGATGAAAAATGAATAGTAGTTTTTGGTCCTAGTTCAGACATGATAGATGAGATAGTGCCTCCTTTCTATGTAACTCTTAAAACAAATGATTCCATGTTGTATAATTATATACTTGATTCAGGAGCATCACACAACCTTATGCCAAAATCTATCATGGACCATTTGAAACTTGATATAACTAAATCCTACCATGCCCTGTACACCTTTGATTCTAAAAGGGTTCCCTGTTTAGGATTGATCAAGGATCTAGTGGTTACCCTTGCCCAAATTCCAGTGAAAAGTGTAGTACTTGATATTGTTGTCATAGATATCCCTCCCAAATTTGGAATGCTCCTTTCTAGGTCTTGCTGTGCCAAATTAGAGGGGAACTCTACAGTGGATATGTCATATGCTACTATTCTTGTTTATGGAGGGGAGCAATTACGATTATATAGAGAGGTAAGATTTGTGCATACTGTTTGTAAGACTGACCAACCAATGAACCATCCAATTTATGCAATAGATCAAGACTTTGGTTGTTTTCAACTTACTTCAAACCAACATAAAACTCAAGTCAAAATTGAAGAGGTAGTTGAAAGTCTTGAACCAAACCAAACTGATATTTGGAAACTGTTCTTTGATGGCTCTTGCATGAAAGATGGGGCAAGAGCTGGAGTAGTTTTAATTTCACCTGAAAAAGAAAATATAACCCAATCATCTAAATTAGATTTCGAGGTAACAAATAATGTAGCTGAATATGAAGCTTTCCTTTTAGGATTGCAATTAGCCAAAAGCTTAAAAGTTCAAAACTTAATTGTTTTTACTGATTCAGAACTTATTGTTAAGCAAGTAAGAAATGCTTGCTAGACCAAGCATCCTAGGCTTAGGTCCTACCGAAATGAAGTATGGGATTCGATTGAAAACTTTTTTGATGCTTTTAATTTGACTCATATTCCCAAAGATCAGAATATTCATGCAGATGCCTTAGCTGTCTTTGCTAGCTGCTTTAAAATTCCTGATCATACTGATGTACTCTATCAAATACAAGTCAAATATAGGCCATCTATCCCAGATAATTTGAAACATTGGCAAATATTTGAAGATGATGAACATTTGAAATCATTTCTGCAGGTAATAGATGATTTTTCATTTCTACAAATTGATGAAAATAGAACTGAAATAAATGAAAATGCAGATGGAAATGATACTTTGAATTTTAAAACTCAAATTGCTAATCATGACATTATTCAATTATCTAATAATTTTATTCCAAAAGGACTCATTCCTTTTAGAAAAATTGTTTGATCAAAATGATGTCCTCTGAAACCCTCAGGCCATTTCTTCAAAAGATGACATAGAAGAGATTAATATTGGAACTGATGAAGATATCAAAAGCATCAAATTATGTGCATCTCTAGACCTTGGGATCAAAATTCAATATCTTAAGTTAATGCAAAATTATAAGGATGTTTTTGCTTGGACTTGTGCTGATCTAAAGACCTATGATACTTCATTAATAGAACATAAGATTTCGTTGAAACCAGAAGCAAAACCCTATCAACAGAAGCTTAGAAGGATAAATCTAGCCCTTCTACCACTGTACAAAGGGAGATTAAGAAAATGCTAGATGCTCAGATCATCCTCCCTCTTATATATTCTAATTGGGTTGCAAATCTAGTTCCTGTTAGAAAGAAAAATGGAGAAATAAGACTGTGTGGATTTTAGAAATCTGAATAAAGCATCATTAAAAGATAATTATCCTTTGCCCAAAATGGATCAGTTACTTCGAATGGTTTTAGGAGCACAAAGACTTTCTCTGCTTGATGGTTTTTTAGGTTATAATCAAGTGAATGTTGATACGACGACAGAAAAAAAAAACAACCTTTACTACACCCTGGGGTACATTCATGTACGCTAGGATGCCATTTGGCTTAACCAACGCTAGAGCAACATTTCAGAGAGCTATGGACATAGCTTTTATGGGTCAAGCAAATAAATTTGTGGTTATTTATCTTGATGTCATAATTGTTTTTTTCTAAATCTGATCATAAACATTTAAAGCACTTGATGAAGGTTTTTGACAGGTGTAGAAAATTTGGAATATCGTTGAACCCTAAGAAGTCCTTGTTTGCTGTCAAAGAAGGAAAACTATTGGGCCATATAATTTCAAAGGAGGGAGTAGTAATTAATCCCAAACGAGTATCTGCCATTGAATCGTTGACTTTACCTAGAAACAAGAACCAGATTCAAGCTTTTCTAGGCAAGATCAATATTCTAAGGAGGTTTATTCCAAACTAGGCAGAGATTGTAAAAGACATAATTGACATGCTCCGAAAGGACCATGAAATCAAATGGACTCCCTCTTCTAGGCTCGCATTTGAACAAATAAAAAGGGCAATCTCTGAAGCTCCCACCTTAGCCAACCTTGATTATACTAAGCCATTTACTATTTTCTCTTTTGCCTCCGAAAAAACCCTTGACGTTGTTCTATTTTAGAAAAATGAAGATTCCCATGACCAACCCATAGCCTTTTTCAGCAAGGTTATGAGAGATGCTGAGCTTAAGTATGACATCATTGAGAAGCAAGCTTATGCCCTCATTCAAGCCCTGAAATCATTCAGAATGTATGTTTTACATTTACCCATTACTGCTTATGTCCCTAATAGTGCTGTGAAAATTGTCCTAACCCAACCAGACACTGATGGGAATAGAGGTAGATGGATCACTCAAATTTTGGAGTTTGATCTAACTATCAAGACTACCAAGTTAGTAAAAGGTCAAGGATTAGCCAAGCTTCTAGCTGAATCCAACTGCAAAGTACTTGGAATCAATGCTGTTTTAGAAATACAAGAGAAGAATCCACAAGAACCTTTTGTCCTTGCAGAAGGGGAGAATCCACAAGAACCTTGCCTTCATCCTAAAGGGGAGAATCCACAAGAACCTCTACCTTCAGAGCAAATCAATCCTATACACATTGATGAAAAGTTCTTGTTGTCCAACTGGTATCAAGATATTGTAAATTTCTTAACCCATTTTGAGTGTCCAACATCATTCTCCAAAACCCAGTGTAAAACCCTCAAGTTAAAATCAGTCAAGTACTGCATTATAAATGCAAATTTATATTGGAAAGATTCACTGAATATTTTGTTATTATGTTTAACGAAATTAGAATTGAAAGAATCATCGATCAGTTTCATATAGGATTTTGTGGGGGACATTATTTTTGGAGAGCAACAACATATGGTGATTCTGAGGGGAGGATTTTATTGGCCCACATTGTTCTTACAAGTAGGGGCAAAGGTCAGAGGTTGTGTTCCTTGTCAAATGTTTGCTGGTAAACAAAAATTAGCAGCTCTTCCACTTGTTCCATCAATAGTTTCAATGCCATTTCCTCAATGGGGATTAGATTTTGTTGGAGAGATTCACCCCACTTCAAGTAATTAGCATAGATGGATCCTCACTGCAATAGACTACTTTACTAAATGGGTGGAAGTAATTCCAGTCAGAAATGCTACTGATTCAGTTGTAATTAAGTTTATTGAGGAGAATATCTTATCTAGATTTGGTTGCCCAACTCAAATTATCACAGATAATGCAACAACCTTTTCTAGTGTTAAATTGATTGACTTTTGCCAGAAATATTAGATTCTGTTACATCATTCAACTCCATACTACCCTCAAGGTAATGGCCTTGCAAAATCATCCAAGAAAAGCCTGGTGAAGGTAATCAAAAAGACTCTAGCTGATCATAAGAAGAGATGGGATTCACATTTGATTTATGCAATATGGGAAAATAAAATTACTCCAAAGAGATCAACTGGCAAATCTCCATTTCAGTTAGTCTATGGGAAAGATGCAATTTTCCCTACCAATTTGGCCTTCCCTGTTTTAAAATTCTTGCAGGATTCAACAGATGAACCTGATGATATTTCAAGAAGAATAAATCAGATTATTGAACTTAATGAAAACAGAGATGAAGTTCAATACAAATTGATGAAATATCAGAATAAGATGAAGACCCTGTTTGACAGAAGAGCCAGGGAAAGGAACTTTAAGGAAGGTGATCTAGTTCTAAGATGGGATGCTAGGAGAGAAGAGAAAGGAAAGCATGGCAAATTTGAAAATATATGGTTTGGACCTTTAACAATTGCTGAAGTGAAGGGTAACAACACTTTTGTGCTGCAAAATCTTGAGGGGCTATATTCCACTTATCCTGTAAATGGAAGGTTTCTCAAACATTACATTCAGTACTAAGAAGTTGACATAGTTTCATTGTAAATACTCCGATTTTCTTTTACCTTTCAAGATGTCAGTGTGGTTTTTCTTACAGCAAGGACTCCATAGCCCAAGGAGAAGGCAGATGGATCTGCAGGTTCTCTGCATTCTACAGGAGAAAGCAGTTCCCAGTTGGAGCCAATGTTGTAGCATTTTTTGGTTTTGATAATATAGAATAAATTAGTCAAAAAATACATAAAAATATTTTGAAGAAATGTTAAGTTAGGATATGGACATAACAATAGTGAATAAAATGTTAATAAAAAATAAATATATCTTGATGATAATGTCCATATCAAAGAAAATGTTAGGTTAGATGTCCTAAAAAATGAAGACAAAAAGAAAATGTTAGGTTATAAAGAAAAGAAAACAAATAAACTCTGAAAGTGAGCGAGTCTAAATGCCACTACTCTTTTTCTGTAAAATAATGGTTGTGTGCAGCTTGTTTTAAATGCCACAACCCATGACAGTCAAATAATTTAATCTTGACTGCTTCATGCTTTAAATTTGATGTTATAGTTAGAGAATAAAGATCTGGCCAAACTGTTTAATCTTGGTAGATCAGTAGTTAGGTAGAGAATAAGAAGGTGCTCATCAATTTAATCTGAGTCCTTGGAGGTTATAAGGGTAGATTTAGATAGTTTGCTTTTGTAAAATAAAAGGAAAGGAAAAGGGTTTGCTAGCTTAAATGCACCCATTAAGTGAAGAAAAAATGATAGGATAAGCAAAGGGTAAGTAGAAGAAGGTTGCAGAATGTTTGATGGTTCATTGGACAAAGGGTACATTATCATTTTTTACCATATGCTTCTATGTCAATCAAGCAATTACACAAAGCAAATGAAGGACTACTTTACTAATTTCATCCCCATTCATTCCTATATTTACTAATTTCCCCTTTCCTACCTTCATACATTCATATTCATTCATTTTCCACAAAACACCCCTTTTCCTAAGGTCAAAACCCTTTTTGCCTAAGAAAAGTAAAAATCCCATATAAAATCCCTTTTTACATGAAAAACACACAAAAATATGTTTTACTCTAAGTATTATGCATATATGAAAAGCAAATAACTCATAAAAAGCATAATACTTGGTGAATTTCCCTTTTCCGCATATATTTACCCTTTTTCCACTCATATTCCATATTAACAATAACTATTGTATTAAACCCCTAAAATTGCCTTTTCTCGTATATTATTAACTCCTTATTAAAATATCCCAAAAACCTTAGTTTTATAATAAAACTATGTACTTTCATATCGCATCGCAATATTGGCGGATCGCAACCTTTCAACGTGCATCCACTTTCCCCGATTGCAATATGTGTGATCAACAATGGATTCGGACCCGACCAAATACATATCATATCTCATAGCCATATCACATCCGCCTTTATCGCAAGTCCTGGCTAAAGCACATACCTTCTGCCATTGCGATCTCCGATTGCGATGGAGACTTGGACCCAATCGCATATCATATATGGTTTATTTCCATGTCGCGTTCGGCGCCTATCGCATTCCTTGTGATGGGCCGTCCTTTGCTAAACTCCGATTGTGATATGCGATTAGCCCAGACCAATATCATTATCTGCCCGAGTTCATAAAATTTCAAATCCGTCATATGTGTTTTGCAAAGAATTTCTTTGTTAAATCGTTTTTTATTATTTAAACGAAGAAATAACTAAACCTTCGTTTAACCATAAAAACATCGCTAATCTGGGTTTTTAACCGTAATAAAGCCATTACTGCCATATTTAATAGTTCGTACCCTCTGTACTACTCTTTCGCTTCACCACCGTTTGATCTAAGCCATTCAAATCCAACGACCCTCGACGATTTCGGGTTGGCTCTCTGTATGAGCATTACCCACTCGAAAAGCGGTTTTTCACTGTCCTCCCTTGCTACATGTCAGGCTCATATTGTATCGGCTGAACCCTTCCCAAAATCGCCCGCACTTCATAAGTGGAGTGATGAAAACCGCCCCCCGAAAAATGACAAAATGGTTACTGTTCATTTTTGCGCCACAATTCAAAAAACTCTGTTTTTCCATTTAAAACGCCTAAATCGCCATTTTGCTTTGTTTCGCCTATTTTACACAGCAAAGCTTGCATAAGCCTCTGCGACCAATTAAACCATCATTTTACCTTTCGATACGCTTGGACTCCTTCCAATAACCTTTCAAGCTCAAATAAAGCCATTGAAGATCTCCTCTGACACCTATGTTTTCTTAACAGTTTCTTTGTTTTGCAGGTAAAGACCCCTGTTCCAGGCTTACAAAGAAAAGCCTGCATACAGTTGGAAGACAAATATGAAGACCATATCAATTTACTTTACCTGTAACATAAAATCTAAAGTGATTTTCTGTTGAAAAACACAGTAAAAACCTCAAATGCACTATAAAGGTAAAAAGAAACAGTAAAGGTTATTGAACAGGGTTAAAGGAGATTTACAAAGTTTAAAGAGTATTAGATGAAAGATTAAATGAAGGAATCAACCAACGTGAAGGATACAAACAATAAAGCACCTTAAAGGGCAAAATATCATACAACAAAGCTAGCACAACCTGAATAAAAAGGACAACAAGAAGCAGTTCAATAGCTGCCCCTATCTTCTTGCATGAAGATCTTTTCCTTTCCTAGAATAAATCTCATTCAATTTTAGGATATTTTTAGTTTCATTATTGTATAAATAACTCTCTTCTTGAGATGTTATGGGTTCAAAGTTCAAGATTCATTGTTCATTGCTTGTTAAGTCTTGACTGTTAATTCTACTTTGAACCTGGAAGCCACCTTTGAAGGAAGCATTTCTAGACACTTGATGTACTCAGTCTTTCTGGAACCTTAATACAAAGCAGAGGATTCTGAATCTGGTTTTACAGAGTTTGTGTTATCCTGTAAGTTTTTCCAGTTATCAATCATTATGTCTTTCTTCATATGCTTATGACGTATAGAGATATCTAGGTAGGAAGAATTGTGTTTCAATTTATTCCTATAAGCTCCTGAAGTGATCATCTATTAAGAGAATGGATTAATGAACTGTTTGTTTAGCTAATCCCCTCTAATCAATAAATCATCAACATCTTATGTAAGCTTAAGTATATTGCCTTGAACCTTTGGAATGTAGTTTAGAGGGTTTTCCTACTTATGATAATTCTATTTTACAGTTTGGAAACTGTGATAATCATATTATCTGCTGTCTTCTTCTCACCCCTATTTTTGATCTATATCACTGTGTAAAGCTTTATAGCAACCATTTGCTGAGATATTAATAGAACCCAAACGATTAAGTATTTCAATTCTACATCTGTCTTCATTCATTGGTCTTCCAAAACTAAAACCAAAACCCCCAAAACAATTATTTAAATGCTCTGGCATTGGTAGCTGACCTACTTCTATTTCAGAGGTACAACAGGATCCTTGAAATTATATTTTGTAAACCCTCCTTAAGATCTCAAGCCCTCATTCTTGTCTAAGAGGGTTTCACTTGTAATATTAATAAAATATAATCTTTTTCTTGAGGGAGCTTGGGGTTTTCTTCCCTTGGTATCCCTATCTCGTCATTTGAAAGGAGGATTTCTTGGATAGTTAGTCATTAACTCGTTTCATTTGTTTTGTTAGCTTAAATCAATAGATCTAATCACTAACTTGTTCATTTTACATTGTTAGCTTAGTTCATTTCATCACTTAATTGGTAGATCTTATATCTTGTTCTCATTTGCAAGTAGTTTAATTACTCATTTATTCAATGATTAGTCTCATTGAGCCTCTTGTTCTAATTTTCATTTTCATTGAAGTAGCTTGATCTAATCTACATTTGCTTCATTGAGTAATTCACATTTGCATCATTGGTCATAAACACAACTCTAATACATTAATTTGATCATTTAAAGTCGAATGGTATTTTTCTATTAATGTATCCAAGACATTTCACTCTTGAAGCATTTGTCAAATCTACATCTCACTAAGCACTTGTCCTAATTTTAGATCTCAGTTCTAGATTGTATTTAGATTTCTCTAAAATTTACTCCAAACATAAGCTTGGTTGATAGACATTTAGGGACAACTTCTTCAATTGTCATTCAATCTCCCTAGATTTGAGTTTGGAGCAAAGGTTAAAATGCATGACCACACAGTTCTCTTGTGGCTGAGTCCCTTGTAGGAACGAAGGCATGTGTGTTGTATTGATGTCCTAGGTGGGTATTGTTAATGAGGCCTTTGCCTCCTCACTCTAGCCTTCTTGCATCTACCTCAGTTCTTACCAAGTTGAAAGAATTGAGGGGAAGTCAAACCTTAGATTAGGCATTTAATTAAAAATTACCATGACCACTCTTTATTTCATACACTCACATATAACCTTGCTCATTTTGCACACAATTGATTATTGTACGATTTGGATTGTGAGCTTATCATCTACTTGCAAGCATTTTATATTCTTGTACTTATTAATTTTCATGTGCTCGTTGCTGATTGTCCTTTAAATGTTCTATCATAATTGAGCATCTTTCCTTTAAGTACAAGTTTTATTTCATTTGCAAGGTCTATTTACATCATGTTGCTCATATCTCAGATTGGTATATAATCATTTGTGGTTTTAATTCACCAACACTTGTCTTGCAGCTTGTTATTCCTGTAACTTGAAAATCATATTCCATTTGCAAGCATTGTGATTTTGCTTTGAGCATATGTTTCTTGCAAGTTATATTTAAAGACACTGGTCTCTCACAATTTGTCTTGCAGGCTATCTTGTTAATTTAATGAAATCCATATTGTTGATGTTTATATGCTCATAAACATTTATACTTGCTAATCAATCTTTAATTTCATTTTCAAGTTATATTGAATGGTGATAGCCTTATTAACTGTGTCCTAGAACTTGTTATCTCTAGCAAATTTGCCTTCAGATTTCTTCCTTAGGGACCACCCCCCTTAGCTTGACTAGGAGAGAGCTTAAACAGAGAGAGTTGGGAATAGGTGACAGCCCCTTCTCTGAGCGTTGCCACAAAGAAAACACCTTGTGGGGTTGAGGATTTTTCCCACATACCTAGTTGTGCAATTTCGTGAACAACAGGACGAAGGGACAAAACTTTGAGGCAGACTGGGACATTTCTGAGGCAAAACAGTGATGTATTTCCCTGAGGCAAGTCGAAACTTACCTGGGGCAGACAGTGACAAATTGCTGAGGTAAATTCATAATCTTCTCTTGGTTGCTCAAACCCT
The DNA here is from genome assembly GCA_000404065.3 of Pinus taeda. Lineage (NCBI taxonomy): Eukaryota > Viridiplantae > Streptophyta > Pinopsida > Pinales > Pinaceae > Pinus > Pinus taeda. The sequence continues at coordinate 26,484 of APFE030038842.1, forward strand.
CCTGAAGCATTTCTGTGGCAGTCACCTTCTTGAGGAAGATAGAACTTGGTGAGGCATTCTCTATGGTTTCCATTTGAACAATCTGCGGACCTGCCACAACCACAGATAACCAGGCCTACTGTAGGCAGTCCTTCAGTCAGTGGATTAAGCAGGTAGTCCAAGTTTCATATATTGTTAGTAGACTCAGTCAAGTTGGTGAATCTGACTTGTTTGCAGACAGTATTGGATTTGTATTGGTTGAGTACATTATTGGTTCATTGGACAATTAATCCTTTTCATTGTGGAGTTGAGTAATTACTATTGAATAAGTTGTCGCTACCTGTTATTGTCGAGTCCAAGTGCTGCAACACTGATAGGTGTAACCCTTTTGGTTGAGTATGGAATTTTCTGCATGAATTGAAGAACAGTTGAATTGGTGCATTAAGTTTATAAGCAGACTTTTTGACTGAAATTATTTCTATCCTAATGATCTTTTTGATATGTGCAATTTGATTGGGCATTTGTTACCAAGCTATTATTAAATTTATAGGATTGCCATTGAAAAGGTTTGAAAAGGGACTCTTTATGTTAAAAGAAGGTATATGTTTAGTAATACTGTTATTTATTTTTCAGGTGTCTTCTTAATTTGTATTGTGGCCTCACATGAATACTCTATGCCTTTGTTTGCTGATAAATGACACCTTAAATTATTGGTGCGTTATATCCTTCCATATGGACTTCATTAATAAGTTCATGGTGATGTATTGATTTTCAATTAGGTTATCTTAACTTGGAATGGATTTCTTTGTTCATACCCATTTTAACTTAATCGTTTTATTTTTAGGAATGCATCACATATTACTTGATGGAACAAAGAGTTACTTCAAGGAATAATCTAACAACAGGATTGCAAGGAAATTTCTAAATAAGCGAGATACATTGGAACGTAGTTGTTTTTCATTATTGTCTTCAAGATTTTTGTATGATCTCTTGGCATGGTTTTTATTATTGTCCGTTATTAATAGGGGTTCTACTTCCCCATTACTTGAATTCATAATCTTTCTTTCATATTTATGCTTTGATTCATTAAGTATTATCTGATTTTTATTGGTATTATCTTCATAGTTCTTTGTAAGTTTCTTTTTAATTTCATGAAACTGTGGTCAATCAACATTGAGAACAAAAAAATAAATTGTTGTGAATGTTGTTCTAGGCAGAACTTACATGTAAAATTGTGTACACTCATATAAAGAGCTACCTGTATAATTCCTAGAGGCTAGACATAATCCTCATAGCAATATATATTTTCTCTTTAGAAATGTTTTTTTGTCTAATTAATGTATTTTCTTCCTGTTAGCTTGCCAACTTCAATTTTTTAGGCATCTGTTTAGGTCATTATCCTAGATCCTTCCCGGGGATTTGTTTGGTTGGGCCTTTTCAGGAATATTAGGAAGCTGATTTATCACTCACAGGCCTTCTGCCAGCCCCTAAGATTTAGGTCTTCTTGTCAACCATTATTGGAATCTGCTAACCCATTGAGCCTCCACCCGTTCCTGAATTTGGTCTAAGAGAGGACAATGGAGTCGATAGATCATCATGTACAACTGTAGTTGCAACACAAATTGATAGACTTTGGCATTATGGGATCCATAAGTCAACCAAATGAACTGAATCACTTGTCATTGGAATTGATGAAACACCTAATCTAGAATGATGCATGCTTAAATATGTGGAGAATTGGAAATGCGTGCATTTTATTCTGTGGCTACAAACAATTGCAATTGTATTCTTGGATCCATGTAATGCTAGGAACATGGATATATGGCATGTGAACAACAAAGAAGTTGCTATTTGTTGCAGAGCTTTTGAGTTGTCTGTAATAAGTTTTGGAGGTTAGAGTTTTTGATAGAATGTTTCTTAAAACAATTTATTAATAAGATATTTGGGATGTTCTCCATTTTCCATGCTGTTTTTCTTCTTTTTCTTGTATCTTCAAGCACATATGTTACTTATAGATGGTTTTGTTTCTTTTCAAAATTTTTCATATTTCTATTGTGCAGAAATTGATTACTAGTTTTAGATATACATATAACTTTCATTTTTTATTGTGCAGGAGAATCGATATGCAATTGTGGATCCAAGCTTCTCTCAAACTGTATAAACAATTTCTATACATGATTAAAATATCTACTTAAATGATGTCTTAAAAGTTTTAAATTAGGTGATTTGACATCCACTTTGGTATGCATGGTCAAGTATAAAATATTTCCATTCATAATACTGATCGATGACTGTCAATTTGTCATGTAACCAAACTAACTGAATCCATTTTTTGAACGTCAGCCTGTTGGTTTCATTCGTGAGCAAAGCAATATTTTCATACGGCAGGTAAGATTGGAAACATATTAAAATTTTGTACTTTAGTAGTGGCAGATAGCTCAACTGCAAAAGTTGCTACTTTAAAATAGTAAATTACATTTGAACTCCAGTCACAACTTTTTTCTAATGAAGACATGCTTGAGAATGTACCTTCATAATGTTATCATTTATGCAAATCAAATATTAACAGATACATGTTGCCAAGGATGAATTTTTGAATTAGATAGTTGACACTGTTTGGAAAATTGTTGATATATAAACTGTTGTGGATATTCCACTTGAATAATTCATCATAGTAGGTCCTATGTGTTTTTGCAAAATATCTCTATTATATAGTGTTTACTTAATATTTTCTTTTCCTTGGAAACTCCCGAGAACTTCCCCTCATTCCAAGGTTGCTAACTGGTGTAAAACGAGTGGTGCTTGAGTTTAAAGCACCTTGCTTCGAGGGGATCAAGCAAGTCAAACTTGTGACCTCCCTTACATCAGAAGAAATCTCACGTTTAGCTAATGACCACTTGAGCTAACCCTCAAGGCTTATACTATAACTTAATATTAAAGTATAATACTAAAATAAATTGAGAATAAAATAAAAGGATCCACCATAATAAACAACTCAATCCAAACATTAAACACAAGATATACCCTAGGAAATCTTGCAAGAAGGTGAGCGCTATGCATTGCTCTTTTCTTCGTACATATGAAATGCAAATACAAAGTGTTACCCCCCCATCTTGTATAAGTGTTAAGCTTGTGATTTTTGTGGCATAATAGGTTTTTTAGTAAGACATATATGTATTATGGAGCATTGGATGGAATTCGAGTACACATCTTCATAGAGTTTCTTCCATTCATGTTAGTTTTTCCTTATACCCATATGCTTGGAGATGCTACTTGAATTTGATTGGGTTGGTGTTTTGGTGGAGACTCACTTTTCTTCTTGTTGGATTGTCATGGTCATGGCTCATCTATTAGTTTTCTTTATGTTGCATTTTTCACCCTCTTCATATATGTAACGAACAAAGTTCGTACCTTGCAATAATCTTCAAAACACTTGGTACGTGGAGGCATCCATTGAGGATAAAAATATATATTGAATGTTATATAAAAGAATTGATATGAGATGTTGATTGATTAAAATGAGGGCTTGCTTATATACCTAGGCAGGTGCCTCTTCATGAACGACCATGTCCTTAGAGACATGCCTCGTAGTCCTCATAACTAATCACTAGTTAATTAAACATTATCATAGTTATCATTATTATATATATTTTATTCATAACATTGCCTCCCCCTTTTTGAAAAGCTTTGTCCTCAAAGCTCACTGATGAGAAAGCGTGTCATCAGTGTATTTGTCTTGTAATTTGTTTGCATCCTTCCGAATTCTTGGAGTTGTTATCTTTGCTGATACAAGATGATAGGATCCTCAGAGTAATAAATAAAATTGTCGAACTGAGAAATGATTTGACCATCCTAAATTAATCTTACATGGAATCTTGCGATTACTGGACACTTCGTGTGAATTTTTATCACAAGACTAAATTGCACTGACATTAGTATTCTTTGGAGGATAAGTTCGTTGTTTCTGATTTGAGTGATACAAATATGCAGACTAATTGAGTTGTCTTCTCTTGTGATTTAGATGTCGATATGGAGTTCTTTGTGTCTGATTTTCCATTATCATATGCCTGACAACTTCCTGATTTACTTCAGGTACTGTTGTTGTTGGGTTCATTGTTGCACGAAGCAGGGATGAAGCGGGGATGTGGAAACATCATTTCCCAAAAATCTAGGAAGCAAAGCGTCTTCTATATATATATATCTTTTATATTTTATATTTTTTGCATTTATATTAAAAAAAATCCAAAATACCAAATTAGTTGTAGAAGACATGAAGACATGAAAACATGCATATTTTTACATAAATCAAGATACTGATAGATATGACATCCATGATTCCATTGTACATCAGTGATTAATTATTCGAGCATCAACCATCTAGATTCTAGCAATTACAAACATACATCAAATTTATAAGCATATCATAAAACATAAAACATTTAGAAGATAAACTCATTGAACATTCAAGTAACTTAACTAGCAAGTGAGCATTCGTTAACATGAGTCTTGTCCAAATTTCAAATAATAATGTTTACAAAATAGGCCACTTGACTACCACCAAGACTCCAGTACACAACGAACTAGGAAGAGTAAGATAGGAAAGCTCAAATTTACAACAAGACTACAAGTCTAATCTATGACGAAAGTAGTAAACTATGAATATATCTACTAATCTCTTCTCCTTCCACCACGAACAGTAGGTGAGCCTCCATGTGGTGGCAATGAAGAAGATGGTGAAGACGACATCTCTGGAAGTTGTGGCAGTGGAATTGATGAAGATGAAGTCCCTACTGTTGGTGTTGAAGCACAAAACCTGGGAACCAAGGGACCGAATGGGGGTGGCATCTCAACTCGATCATCATCATCCTGGATAAGAGCATCCTCCAGTTGCTCTAATTGCAACACTAAATCCTCCAAATGGGCTCCTCTAGATTTTTGTCCCAAACCTTAAGGTCTTTATTAGTCTTTGCATCATCACAGTAATGGGACAACAATCGCAAGTTGTGGCGAACATAAACCAAGCTCTCTGCCCAGTCTATATTTAACCTGTTCCTTTTAACACCGTGGATGAAAGAGTAAGAACTCCAACACCTCTCTGCAGAAGAAGTGTTTACCACCTGTGATAGTACCCACAATGCCAAAGTTTGTAGAAGTGGAGTAGCACCTCCATGCATGTTCCACCACTCAAGAGAAGATAAATTCTCTTGATTTTTAAGTGCATGCATGCTCCCAAATGGACTAGTGCTAAGCGTATAGTTGCTCAAATGTTTTTGTAGCATGGCAGACTCCTCATCAGGGACTACTTTATCCATTGCTTTCATATAACCAGATAGAACCTCTAGATCTAGGTGTCGTTTTCCCCTGCTGCCCCCCTAGGTGCTGGTGTTGAAAGCCATGATGGATGATAATATTTAGGTGTTAGAACATATGCTAAGGCATGCAGTAGAATGTTTAGCATCTCCCATCGTTTTTCCACCTCTGCACGAATATAATTGTACAAGATGATGTCTCTAGGCTCAACAATGTCTTTAATCTACCCCAACATGCTATCCATATGCTCATACACCTCCCCAATTATTCGCTGATCTAAATCTGCAAACTTGATCATGTAATAAATTGGTTTGGTGAATTGCAAAACATATTTAATCTATGACCAAAATTAATTGCCAAGAATAGTGTCCTTGGCTACATTAGCACCATCTCTATCAGTGTTAATGTCATCCCATGATTTAGAGGTCACCATATTAGTTAAAGGTTGTCTCACCTTCATTAGCCGCTTAAAGGTGAGGTAATAACTTGCAAATTTTGTTTTTGCAAGTTTAAGCAACTGCAACTTGGAGTAAGTGCCATAAAAGTACTTTACCCTTGTATGCCTTGTGATAAATTTAATGAGTTTCTTCCCTCTCTTGTAAAGCTTATTAATCCATCCACATTCTTCATGCTTCACAATACCATGCATCAAAAGGCTCAATGTGTGCACCAAGCACTCAGACCAAAAGGTGTGTGGATGAGTATGTTTAATAATTTTTCCTGCTGCCTTACAATTTGTTACATTATCAGTGATCACTTGAACCACATTATTAGGACCAACATCTTTGATTGATTGCAATAGGAGATTTGTAATGATTTGGGAAGTTGCACTGATGGAGGAGGAGTCATGACATGAAATAAACACTACATCACTAGCAGAAACACCAAGAACATTTATAAAATGTTGGTTTCTAACATTTGTCCAGCCATTTGATACAATGGATACCCCACAATCCACCCACTCATTTGTAAAACGTGTCAAAGCTTTTTGAACCTTTGCTTTTTCTCTTTCTAATAACATTGTTCGAGCTTTCTCATAGTTGGGGCTCTTGCATCCTTTTGGGGCTTCATTGATGCCCTTAACCATATCATGCCAATAGAGAGAGCGAAGCACATTGAATGGTACACCGCAAGCAGAAAGAAACCGAACTATCTTTCCACCCACATCATCCCTCCAAACAACATTCAGGAAATACCCTATTGTTATTATACTTCTAGAGATTGCAAAAGTACCATGAGACGAGCTACCCAATCTAGAGGTTGCACTTGATTCAAAATGGGTTTTCTGTTTCTTTTTTTTTGTTGTTGTGCAACCTCCTCTATTTGGATGTATTTTCTTCTTTGTCTAGCTGAAACCTTAGGGAAAATTGCTATCCCCACGACACCCTTTTTGTCATCACTTTCCAACACCCCATAATGATGCCTCCTCACATGAATATATGAACCACTATACGATTTCCCTCCATGACAACAATGACAACACGAAAACTTGTAGCTTCCACCACTTTTTTGCCCTTCATGTTTGGTCACATAGTTCCACATGTTGAGAAATCTAGGGCAACTAGATTAGGGTGATTTCTCTTTCTTTGATAATTGCTTGTGATGTATTTTTAATTAACTTCATTAGTTTTGGAATTTCTAAGTCTAATTGTAAGAAATCCTTCTTGTACTTTTTGATTTATTTCTTCCTACTTGTTCTGTTAATTAACAAGTTATTTACCATGTAAATACTGAAAATAAATACAAGTACAGTCTCAACACATACAGATCATCAACCGAAGGAAAAACATGCAGACAAGTGACACCATTATTTTTGGACTAATGTCCTCGGATAAACCCAATGTGGGAAAACCGGTGCAGCTATCTGAGGGTTTTATTATTAAGCAGGTTCAAAATACAATTTGGGTGCTAGAAATGGCTCATCAACAGAGAATGCCCTTGGTAGTAGTACCTCTCAGTCGGAGACAGATATCAACCCCAATCTGCCCCACAAATTCTCCCAACGTCAGCCTCTAGGGTTTGCGTCAGCCTCTCTGGCCCAACGTCAACCCAACTAGCCCAGTATCAACCTCTGGAGGCTTTGCATCAGCCTCTGGAGCCTATGCGTCTCCCACGCTGGCTCTTTCTGGCATTGCGCAGCTCCTGGCTGCCTTTGCGTGGCCTCTAGCTGGCTCTGCATCAAACCTCTCCCGGCTTCTGCGCTGATGCTCCCGGTACCCTCTCTGCCTTTCTGCTTCTGTATTCACTGCCCCTTAGCTGCAACTTAGATCACTCCTTCAATTTCCTCAGTAAGCCCTACCCCAAAAAATTGAATTCTTGATCAACTCAGTGTGTTCTCCAAGTGACCCTCAAGCCTCCTCTTATACTTTTCTCGTTGACAATTCAACGACCGAGATTAAGTCCCTAATCAATGACTAAGATTAGATCTGGCTTGATCCATGACTTTTGGACCATTCTAACTCAGTTTTATATTAATTCACATTAATATTTTATTTTCCCTAAGTTTAGACCTAGGGACTTCATTACAAATATTAATTATTTTAATATCTCCCAAACTGGTTAGATTTTGCCCAAACCATTTTTGGGTATTGGAGATCTCATGTGCTTTAGCCTCTGCATCAATTTTCATGGCTAGAGCACATCTGATGCTACCCCAAATCAACACTCCTTAGCGAGGACTGTGCTCTAGTAATACTCCTCACTGAGCATCACCCTGATCATTTGGCATCGGTCCCTGTGCTAATGCTAGGCCTATTGCCCAACATCTTCTGCGCTGCTGCATCATGTACTGCTACCCATGGCCCTACCATTACCATTGTTGCATCTATACGTCAACTCCCTCTGCATCCGTGCTACTGCCCATGGCCTTGCCACTGCCACTGCTGCATCTGCACTGCAACCCCTCTCATCATGCCGCATCGTGCTGCCCATAGCACTGCCACTGCTAACTGCTGCACTGCAACTCAGTTACTACGAAGTAAGTAACTGATCTCCCAACTCTGACATCCCCGTCAGGCTAGAGGCATTCATGATGTTGAAGCTCCCTCTATCACTGACAAGTGCTTCGTCTCTGACCTTTCCGCTGTTGCAACAACTCTGTGCATCTTGCACTGCTGCCTCACGCTATCCTGGGACTCGTGCACTGTAGCTTTTGCTGTTGCTCCATCTGCATCCGTCTCTACCAACATCCACCAGTCCTTCTACTCCTACTCGGGGCTCTCGTAGCAAGGTATAATCCAAGAGGTTGGGTTCCTCAAGGATCCTGCCCCTCATCGCCTATAGTCTGTCTGACTACAGCTCGATGTCTCCCCACTTCCTCTCAAGTGGCGCATGAGCACTCATGGCACAATCATCATCCGTCTCCACTTCTTTCTCCGCCCTTGCTGGCGTAGCCTTGGTCTCATAAGCCTCTCCCTTGCTCTTCTTCCTCGGAAACTGGCTCGCAGAGTGACCCAATTCCCCATAGTGGAAGCATTTGACCTTGGAGAGGTCCTTCTTCTTCTGTTTCTCCTGCTTTCCCTCAGATGCTAGGGTAGCATCCTCCTCTTCCTCCTTGATTCTGACCTCCTTGCCGCTACTTCTCGCCTTGGATAGCCTTCTGATCTCTTCTTGACGAAGAGCTTCCCACAGTTCCTCCCAATCTAGAAGGGTCGACCTTCCTAGTATGCTCTAGACAAATACCTTCCAATCCTCTGAGATTGCGTTCAATGCGGTCCTCACTAACATCTCCTCATCCAGCGTGGCCCCTATGGAAGTTAGTTGATCTTGGATCTCCTTCAATTGACTGAGGAAGGTGTCTACCTGTTCTCCCTTCTACATCTAGTATGGCGCAGATGATTTTCTAGTATCATCTTCCTGTGCACAGAAGTATGCTGATACAATTTCGTTAGGGCTTCCCACATTGCATTTGCCGTGTCTTTTTCGGTAATACCTTGATCCTGTCAAGGATGATGTCCTTGGCCCTCGCCATTGCCTCGTACTTTTCGTTCTCCGTTGGGTCAACTGGGATTGCTATCGTGTTCAAGGCGAAGTGCTTGAGACGATTCTTGTCTAGAATGGACAAGATCCTAGCCTTCCAGACTATGAAGTTTGAGGCTCCGTCTAGTTTGTCCTGATCTCTTACCCCATTCACTGCCATTTCGCTGTTCCTCTTTCGACTCTTTCGAGTCTCTCTACTTCCCTTCTAGAAGTTCTCGGTGTGACTCCCTCTGAGCTTTGATTTCCCTCCTGGAAACCCCTCTGCGAATGTCGAGATGCCCCCACTTCAATCGTTAGTGCAGCTGCACCACTGATCCGGATTTCTTGGCTAGAAATCCTCGGCAACAACTCCCTCCTCCTTGGTCTTGCCCTGTTAGGTACTGTTCTGACCACAGTACCCCACCAACTTCACTCCACAACTTACCCACAACCTCCTATGCCCCAGCAAATTGAAGGTTAGAGCCTCTAGGCTCTTCGCAATCTCGGCACTAGCAAAATATGCACCTCCTGGCCATGGGCGTCAATCCTTCTTGACCGAGGAAGATGACTGGGCAATGCGTAGGTCAGGTCTGCTCCTCTCTGCCACTACGCTGATCCTCTTCTCGGCTTGAACTGATTACGCACCCCTTCCTTCCTTCCTTGCTGCTCTGTTCGGTTGATGCCCTCAGTTATCCTTTGATCTGCAACCACACTCTGATACCATGTTGAAATTTCTAAGTCTAACTGTTAGAAATCCTTCTTGTACTTTCTAATTTATTTCTTCCTACCTATTATGTTAATTAACAAGTTATTTACCATGTAAATACTGAAATAAATACAAGTACAATCTCAACAAATACAGATCATCAACTGAAGGAAAAACAAGCACACAAGTGACACCGTTATTTTTGTACTAATGTCCCCAGTAAAACCCAATGCGGGAAAACCGGTGCAACTATCTGAGGGTTTTATTACTAAGCAATTTCAAAATACAATCTGGGTGCCAGAAATAGCTCACCCAACAGAGAATGCCCTCGACAATTAGTCGAAGATAGATATAAGCCCCAATCTGCCCCACAAAATCTCCCAGCATCAGCCTCTCTGGCCCAGCGTCAGCCTCTGGAGGCTCAGCGTCAGCCTCTGGATTCTCTGCGTCTCCCACGCTGGCTCTTTCTTGCACTGCACAGCTCCTGGCTGCCTCTGCGTGGCCTCTAGCTACCTCTGCATGGCCTCTAGCTGCCTCTGCGTCAACCCTCTCCCGACTTCTATGCTAATACTCCTAGTACCCTCTCTACCTCTCTGCTTCTGTATTCATTGCCCCTCAGCTGCAACTCAGATCACTCCTTCGATTTACTCATCAAGCCCTGCCCTAGAAAATCGAATTCTTGATCAACTCGGTGTGTTCTCCAAGTGACCCTCAAGCCTCCTCTTATACTTTTCTCGTTGACAATTCAACAGCCGAGATTAAGTCCCTAATCAACGGCTATGATTAGATCTGGCTTGATCCATGACTTTTGAACCATTCTAACTTAGTTTTATATTAATTCACATTAATATTTTATTTTCCCTAAGTTTAGACTTGGGGACTTCATTAAAAATATTAATTATTTTAATATCTCCCAAACTGGTTAGATTTTGCCCAAACCATTTATGGGTATTGGAAATCTCATGTGCTTTAGCCTCTCCACCAATTTTCGTGGCAAGAGCACATCTGATGCTACCCCAAATCAACAATTAGCTTCTTCTTTTTCACTTGTTTATTATTGGTGTTCTTGATCGTCAAACAACTACCAAACAATGAAGAACAATGAGACAAGAGGACACAAGATATAGGTTATGAGGCAGGGCCAAAACCTCTCCTCTTGAGAGGAAAACCCACAAGAACTCTTCTCTTCTTATAGAACTTCAAATGACGAATTCCAAGACCTATGACCCTTGACCAAGACCCCTCTAAGATCAAGTTAAGTCACTTTGATCAACTCTTCTTCGACAAAGTCAACATTGGTCAAACTTGCTGCAATACTTCAGAATTCGACTTCTCAAAATTTCGGCAAACTGCTTTAGGATTGAGGTCTTCAGCCTTCTCTGCAAAAACCCTAGTTGGCACGTGTGAAACAAAGATGGTGTTTTTCTTCTCTTTTCTCCTTCACTTGGATAGTGGCTTCTTCTCTAATAATTTAGCTTGCAATATGGTTCCTCTTTCACTTGTTTTCGGCCTCCTATTATGATTGGAATAATTCTCTTTACTGCAACAAATGATGCCCAAACGTTTTCGCTTGTGTGAGGAATTTCAGCCCTAAAAACAGTCTTTAAAAATTCAAATTCTCCTTCCTTGAAGTCTTCTCTTTCTTCGTTGGCTTTAGGTTGCTTTTCCTTCCTTTGATCAAACTTTCTTGTTGCTTTCTTGATGTCCTTTGAATGAGGTTGAGTGCTTCTATTTATAGGCTTCTTTGAGTGCCCTAATAGACCAACTTGTCATCTTTTGAAGGCCGAATTGTTGTAGCACTATGACAAGGTCTTGGAGGGTCTTTGACACTAATTTTGCCTTGAGTACATTTTCTTTACAATATATAACATGCCCAAAAAGGGTCTTCCATACATGACAATGACTCTATTGACTTGTTGACTTAGTGACAAGCCCTAGAAGCACTCAATAGGTGTTTGACCTATAAATCAAATAACCTTGAGCATGAAACCCATGCTTCAAGAATGACTAATAATTTTATTTTTTTTCTTTACATAAAATACATAAAATTATGATTACATATGTCATTATGAAGACCGAGCCTAGTTACACTTTTCAACACTCTATCTTAACTGGGGAGGTATTCATAATCCATACATGGTACTTGGACATTCTCAAATTGAAGAATTTTCATAAGAAGAGTTGGATTGGTAAGCTAGCCCATAAGTTGCTTTCTTAGCTTATGCTAGAGCATCTCATCATACCCACCAACATTTTCACATAGCAAGGCCTTGACTAACAACTCTATCTCTCCACAAGAACATAACACAATGCTGGCGAGACCAATGACTGATAGACACCATCATCATTGTCTCTCAAGGTACATACCCCACTCGGGTGTTCAAAGGGTATGTCCTTTTAGGACAATTCCTGTCTTGGAATAACACATCCTCAAGGAATTTCCTCTTTGACTACTCTTGCCTATTGGAATCCCTACCACATCCTCAAAGGGTATCTGAATCAATCTCAGATGCTTACCCAATCCTCCATTCTTTATCCATTAACATGAAGACAAGAATGACATGTCTATCTCTCCCTCTCAACTAGGGAGGACATACTCATTCCTATAAAAAGAATATGCTCAAGCTCCCTCTCAACTAGGGACTTGCCGAAGTTCCCTCTCAACTAGGGACTTATTTCCACAACAACTATTTGCTCTTTGGTGGAGATCATGGTACTATAGCTACTAGTAGGGCTCCTCTTTTCGATGTCATGAACTTCAACTTCTTCATCATGGAGCCTTCATCTTCTAAATATTCTTGTAGGGCATCGACCATCTCCATCACTTTCCTTCAATGAACCATAGGGTTGAACCAATAGTCATGTCATCCTTTTCATCGGAAAGTGATCTTCTAGTCCATATCTGGCTTTTTCTTCATACAACTACCTCTTCCAAGTTATGTTTATTTTAGGATCTCTCATCCAATCTTGAGAGTACTAGTTGTAGGTGACATCTACAACTCTCTCAACTCTCTTTCGGTACCCTTGTTTCATCTCAACCTAATGTTTTTCAAAAATCAAAATGAACATCAAATCAAAGTTACCTTTTATGATGGCCTTTCATCATGACATTGCTTCTTGCATCATCAACATCCTGCACATTCATTAACACATCTCCAAGACTTTCAATGTCAAGGGTCTCCTTCCTTTACAAACTTTATCAAGGTCTTCATGTCTTCTCTATGGAGATGTCATAGATAATTATTCTAGTTATCGGATGTTGATCACTTATCTTATCTTATGTGACTATAGTTGCATTTTTCACAAACTCTTCTTCCTTTCTTCACATATTGATTCCCTAGGAATTTCTATACATAGTTCCTTCATGTAGTCAACCACCTCATATTCCATATGAGGTCATATTATGTTGATTTCATCTTATCAATATGTGAACTAGTTCAAGGTATATGCCTTCATGCATCTTTCGAAAGGAAGAGATCCTTCTTCTTCGATCATGCTCATGAGATAGAGCATTCAACCAAGCTATTTGCGACTATATGATGGCATGACTTAATCTATCAAATATATACATATCTCTTTTCTCCTTTTGGTCATCTAGACTTCCTTTGGCAACTTCCTTTCCTTGTTTGAAAGTGCTTCAACCATTTTGACATGTTGCACTCCTTTGTCAGCATACAATCATCCTTCTAAACAATGGATCCCACGCAAGGTGGAATGTAGACTATCAATGAGATACTTGCTTCTTAAGTAGAGGTGAATCCTCTTATAAAGATTCTAGTGAAGGATCTCAATGATCCTCATTCTACAAATGCTCCTTAATGATTATGTATGATGACCTTTCTATCTTCTATCATGTTAGATGACTTTCTTCCAACCATATATGTTATTATTTCATTTGTCTTTTCATGCTTTCAATGAGGATACCATGAGCTACTTCCTTTCTATCATGATGACTGTTACAACCATGTAGACTTCTACTTCAGCTATCCTTTCAAGCTTCTATAATGATGTCATGAGCTCTTTTCTGCTTCAATCATATGCTTCTATTATGATGCATCCTATCATACTTACAATGCTTCTCATCTTGTCTGCAATCTTTAACCATAGTAGAGGTCTTTTCACCTCCTACTTCTCCTTGATATGTACTTGATGCTAAAATGGATGAGAGACCTTAATAGTGAAGATCTGTCCCTTCTTCCTTCCTGGATTTCTTCTCATCAAGTTCTTCTACTTCTTCAGTGATGTCAGCTTCATTCTTTTCTTTCCTTTTCTTGTTGTCCTTCTTGAGTTTTGGACAATCTCTCTTGAAAAGCCCATATTCTTGACATCCATAGCATTGGATCTTTGACATATCGATCTTCTTCTTTTTCTGAGGACCAAACTTCCCAAATTCTCCTTTTCTCCTAGCCATGGCAACAAATGCTTAAACTTGTTCATTTGATCCAACATCGCTCTTTGTTTTCAGCCTAGTTTATTCAATCTTACATAATGACCAAAGTTTAGTGAATGGCTTCCTTCTTTCCATAGATACTTGATACAAAGTTGTCCCATTCATCAAGTGGTGCATTGAGCACAACAATGGTCATTTCTTTGTTGGACATTATTTCCCCTAACTTTTGTACTTGGTCTCTTATTTGTGATACCCTTATAAGGTATGATTTTATCCCTTTTTCCTTTGATACCTTCATCTTGTATAACTCAATTCTCAAAGATATAACTTCTCCTGCATGTTAGTTTTTGGTAGCATCGAAAGTGCTCTATCACTGAAAATTGGTGGAGAGGCTAAGGCACATGAGTTCTAAATAACCCATAACCATTTAGTGAAATTCCACCCGGATTGTATTTTATTAAAATAATTAATATTTTTAATGGGTATTAATCAAAATGTGGGTGAAAATGATCTAGAAGGCGGATAAAGTCATGTTTTAATCTTAGCTGTTGATTAGAGACTTAATCTCGGTTGTTGAAGACTCAACATGAAAACTATAAAATGGAGGCTTGGGGTTCATTTGGAAACACATTAGAGAGGTTGAAGAAATCTATTTTCTGAAGTGAGAAGTTCTCAAGAGGAAAATCGATTGGGGAGATCTTGCAGCTGAGGGGTAGAGATAATCTGGGAGAAGGACTTTATGGGAAATATAGAACAGAGAGGCGAAGAGAGGTTGCAGAGAGGTAGTGTAGTAGCTGGGAGAGCTGACACAGAAAAGCTCCTGTCACGCAGAATCTAGAACTGTCGAAACAATTGAAACTATCAGAGTAGTCGGGAGGGCTGATGCAGAGGCAACATAGTAGCCGGGAGAGCTGATGCAGAAAAGCTACTTGTCACGCAGAATCCAAAACTGTCGGAACATTCAGAACTGTCGGAACAACCGGGAGAGCTGACACAGAGGCAATAGAATAGCCGGGAGAGCTGACGTAGAAAAAATGCCTATCGTGCAAATTCTAGAACTGCCGGGAACTGCCAAAACTGCTGGAACAGTCGAGAGAGCTAACATAGAGGGCAGAGAAGGTGACACAGGGCTGACGCAGAAATAGCCGGGGTTAGCTAGTCTTGTGCCGGATTAGCCAGAATTTTGCTTGGTGAAGTGAGGTAAAACTCACTGAGATTTTCCGCCAGTGTTTTCTCTGTAAAGGATTGCTAGATTAACATCCTTGATTTGTATTCAGATATTTCTCCTGCATAATCATAAACCCTCAGAGTTGCTACACTGGTTTCCCGCATTGGGTTTTTTCGGGGACTATTGTGTCTAGAAATAAGTGTGTCCTATGTATCTTGTTCTTTGCTCTGTTTTCTATTTCATGAGATCAAACATTTAATTAGTGTAGGCTGCAGAAGTAATTTGCTTATGTATTCAAAAGAATAACTTGATGAATGTAATTTAAAAATCAAGTGAAGTAGATACATGTTTGTTACAGTAGGGTTTCCTTCAGAGTAGGAATTTTCAGATGGTACTAGAGCATTGATTTTGAAACAGGAAGAGCAAATCCAGTACTGAGCAGTGAGGCCGAAAGCTGCACTTGGCAGCAGTTCGAATCCCCTTGAACTCTAGTAGGGGCCCTGATGTTCTTGGTGAACTCTCGTTCGGACATTGTTTTGCAGTGAACACATTGAGTCAGTTTATGGTCAAGCCTCATCATATACATTGGATTGTTGCCAAGAATCTCTTAAGATATCTCCAGGGCACAATTACTTAAGGACTGAGATACCCTGCCAGGAATGTGAGGCTCCATAGTTACTTTGATGCAGATTGAGCTGGTAGTTGGTGGATCACAAGAGCACATCAGGATGTTGCTTCTTTCTATGTTTTGCTTCAATATCATGGATGAGCAGAATGCAGAAGTTGGTTCCTTTAAGCATTGCTGAGGTTGAATACATTGTTGCTAGTTTGGCCTCCTGTGAAGCTGTCTGGTTGAGGAAGCTCTTTAGTGAGCTGTTTGGACATGTGCTGCATACCCCCGTGATCTTCTGTGACAACCAGAGTGGGATTCGTCTTTCTGCGAATTGGCCCAAGCATATTGATATCAGGTACCACTTTATTCGGGATATGGTACGATGGGGAGCAATAAGGCTCCATCATATTGGGACCGATGAGCAAGTCGTCGATATTCTTACAAAGCCCCTGGGGAAGGTCAAATTATTAACCTTCTGTGAACGACTTGGAGTCGTGGAGAGACCCTCTTATGAGGGTCCCGTATGAGATGGATGTTGAGCTTTGGGGGGCTTGGGGTACTTTTTGGAGTGATAAGCGGCCTTAGGGTGACTCACCCTCCCTTAGTGGTGGATTGTGTATAGGGTGAATGGTTCACCTTCCCCTGTGATACCCCATGGTGGCATACGCATAGGCTGAGTGGTTCACCCTCCCCTATGGCATATGAGTAGGATGAATGGTTCACCTTCTCCTGCCGGCACATCCTACCCATACAGTGCGAAACTCATGGGAAGTACCTTTCATCTGACCAATGAGGAGGAAAATGAGGATAGGGATCATAGTACTATCGATGGACGCATCTTGTACTACCGTACTCCCTACGCTAGGATGTTTGTATTGATCTAGGATCAATGGAAATTGACCATGGGTTAGTTAAGAGTGGTATGACTCACTCTCTGTTGTTGGAGACTGACTTCGGGTCAGTGGAGAATGGTATGATACATTCTCTATCATTTCTTCTTTCTTCATGGTTCAGCAGAGCAGAGCAGTGCAGTGACAGGGATGGTACAAATTGTCAGACAATTTGGCAGGTGATGTTCTCCCTAGTTGAGAGAGTGTTAAATTTGGCAACTAGGGCCAAACATCACTTTGGACAACTCTTATGAGGAAACTGATACTTTTCTTGGATTTCTCTTTTTCAAGAGGTGTATGATTGATCTAAAGATCTTCCCATTCTGACATGTATAAATGAAGTTATGAATTTATTTTGCTTATGGATAAATTGTCAAGATCGGCCAGCCATCAAATTAGCCTCTTCCAACCTTCAACATTGCATATAAATACAAGTTGCCTCCTCCTCATTTTGGCATCTCATCTCATTCATCTTTCTCTCTCTCATCTTGATTGGGTACGAATTTTTGGGCCTCTCTCTCTCATCACGTGCGAAAGGAAGATTGTCTTTTCTAGCTGCTGTGTTGACTAGATTTGACCTAAATTTTAGGAAGCTGAAATTTCAGGACGCTGAAACTTCAGCAGACCGAAATTTCAAGAGGCTGACTTTGACCAATGTTGACGTTGTTTGACTTTGATTTTGTGAGGGAGGATTCTATTTGGGTAGGCCACTGTTTTGGGCACAAAAACCGAGGCAATTTGACCCCTGCGTTGACTGCCCTAATTCTGGTTGCTGCGTTCACTTTTGTTGACCAGATTTGACTGGTTATTTTCGGACTGTTTTGGGTTGCATTATCTTGCTGTTGGAGGCCGAGTTGACCAAGGTTTACCTAGCTGTTTTGGAGGTCAATTTCAGCCCTGTTGACCAATGTTGACATTTTGGTTAGGGCTTTCTGTTTCTGCTGTTTTGATTGATCAGTTTGGGCAAGTGAATATTGTAAATTGTACTCTCTCCCTCTGCAGAACTTTTGAAGAATTATAAGAAGAATTGATCAAGGGTTTCCCCACATTGGGGTTTGTCCCTGGTTGGTGCCATATTTTATGTCCTCTTGTGTTGACTTGCCTTCTACTGTTATTGTTTATGTTCTATGTGCATTTTACTATCATGTTGATGTGATTGCTATACTGGATATGATATTGGGCTAATAAAGAAAATTGAAGTAAAATTGCTCGAAGCATAGAACATACCATTGTTATCTTAAAATTAACATTATCACATTAACATTGTCATACCCTTAGGTTAGGTTTTTATAGGGAACCTATTAGGGTTCTGCAAACATAATGATTGATGAGGGTAGATTCAATCTAATAATTAATATCCCTAACAAGAATCTCTATGATTCAACAATTCTAGACGTAACTCTTGTTACTAATGTAAAGCAAATTTCTTAGAATGAATATACCTTTATTATGAAGAGAAACAAAACTTATATTCTAAGACATACCTTTGAGTTTAGACAAACCTTATAGGACATCAATTCCAATAAAACTTCTATTATGCTTTGTCTTGTGAGGTCTTCTCTATGACCCTTGATCATAACAACAAGCTTTTCCTAAACAAGGAAAATATATAAAAGAAATATGGTTAGCATCTAGTGCAAACATATCTAGATAAGAAAACGAAAATCAAATGTAAAAGATAATACATGGAGTAAGATACTTATGTTTGGAAAATGGCGAGTGCCCCCTCTTAATCCAATCTCGAGGAATACCTAAAACTTTAACAAATCAATTCAACAATGTTTTTCCAAAGAATGTTAAACCAATGTTTTTCAAGTCAATATTCTACCCAACAACCTTGACCCTCTTTGATCTGCCTAGGCCGAAATTCAGCCTCCCAAAATCTGCCCAGAAACTCTGCCTTGCTACGCAAAATATGCCCAGAAAGTCACACATGTGAAGTCAAGGAGAGAGAGAGAGAAATGCTAGAGACGAATTCGTCCTTTTTGTCCTACTTCGCCCTTCTTCGTCTTCTCTTGGATGCTCGTAATATATCTTGTTGTGTGAGAGATCAAATGGTGCCTTGTGGAGGAGGTTGAGTGCCTTAGTGTGTTTTCTGTGTTGAAGAATCTAGGGCATGGAGAATTAGTGAGATTCTTCTTGACTTGATAATAATTTGTGAAGTGTTTTTACAATTTATCGTAGATTGATCTTCTTTTCATTATTAGTGTGTATGTTTACTTCATCAAATTGCTACCAAAAACAAAGAGGCAAGAATACAAGATATTTGGCTTTCTGCTAGGGCCAAAGCCTCTTCCTCTTGGAGAGGAAAACCCGCACAAAATTCTTCTTATAGAGATTCCAATTGACTAATACCAAGACCATGACCCTTGACCTGCTATTCCACTCCAAGACCAAGACGCCAATCCCTTTCTCTGTCACTGCTGAGATCATCATCATCACTGTTGTGTTAAGACTGCTTCTTCAGCTAGGTCACTGCTGCACCATGACTGTTCCATTGAGATCTTCATCACTACTGCAACCTTCATCGAGATTATAACCTTCAATAACGAGGTTATGACTGTGATAGGATCATGACTATTCCTTAATGTAAGTCGATATAAGGTGTGTTACTATTGGATCCTTCTATTATCATTATGTTGAGACCATGATGATCCTTGTCACTTCTTCTCATTATGCTGAAACTATAATCCTTGTCATTGCTCCTCATTATGCCGAGAATGCTACAAAGATACCATTCAGATCCTCTTCATCATTAGTATGCTGAGACTGTAGCATTTCTTAGAGAGTATGTCGATGTTGCTTAGAGATAGATCCGAACCCTTTTACTTGTTACAATCATGTCGAGACTGTATCATTATGATCCTTCTCCTCACAACGATGCCTGGACTGTGACTGTGTTTGAGGTAGTGGCCATCAAGTATGTGACTACGTATGGAATAAATGCCGAGACTGTGATAGTCACAGTCATTACTGTTCCTTCTCATTATGTCGAGACTACAAAGATATATATGCAAGGGCTTCACTGTCATTATCACCAAGACTGCAGCTTACTGTGCCATCCTAAGTGTAGGGGTATGTTGTCCTGTGGTATGAATCTCTGCTCCTATTACCCATTTGAAATTTCAGAGAGAAATGCGAGTTCTTTCTCTGCCTTTTTGCGGATACCTTGACGGGGTATTTCTAGTGGTTTGTTTCCTTATTTGAGCCGACTTCAACAAGTGTATTGACATGTCCTTTTTTATTGAGCCGACGTGATTGCCATTTAGCTATTTAATTCAATTTTTGAGGCTGACATGATGTTCTTCTTATTGTTTTTCTTGCAAACTTCTTTGTGCTTGTAGCTGGAGGATTGTGCTTGGTCTTGGAGGGCTGCTCTAGGCTAGAATGCATTTTACATAGGCTCATGAAGAGCTCCTTCATACATGATTTGACTCTTTGACATATTAATAAATCCTAAAGACATCAAGAAGAAGTCTTTTGACCTAATGACACTTCTTGCTCATGAAACCCATGTAGCAAGACATACAAAAATAATTTATTCTCTCTTATTACATCATTTACAAAGATCATGTCATTATGAAGACCGAACCTAGTTACACTTTCTTCAACACTCCCTCTTAACTAGGGAGGTATTCATAATAGTACTTGGTCATTCTCAATCTGAAGAATTTCTCATAAGAAGAATCAGATTTGCAATCCATCTGTTATAGCATCATTGCAACCAACATTGTTTTCATTTAGCAAGGCCTTGAATAACAACTCTATCTCTCACTTAGATCAGGGCACACAATGTTGGCGAGACCAATGACTAATAGACACGCATCATCATTGTCTCTCTTAGGGTCATACCCACCTAGGTGTTCTCCGAGTATGCCCTACTAGGAATATTCTCATCTTGGGTTCCCAACCCTCAGGAATATCGGTCCTCTTGCCCACTCTTGTCTTGGATGCCTTACCACATCCTCAAAGAGTGTTGGATGCTAGATGTTTACACAATCCTCCATTCTTTCTTTCAAATTGAAGACAAGAATGTCGTGTCTAACTCTCCCTCTTAACTAGGGATGAGTTCCAAGTTTCTCTTCACTCAGAAACTTACTCAAGTTCCTTTACTCATAGGAAACTCTTAAACTGGGACTCTATCATTAGTACTTTATAGGGTCTTCTAGTTGATTAATGATCCAAGACCTCAATATCATCAATTTCTTTATATGTAGGGTTCAACCATCCATCACTTTCCTTCATCATGCCTTTCCTTCTTTCCCGGAAAGTATCTTCCTAGGCTTTACATCTGGGGCTTCCTTCATAGGGCCATCTATCTTCACTTTTCCTTCAATGGTGATTGCTTTAGATCACAAGGTACATAGTTGTGACATCCTTCACAACTCTCCTTACCTTGGCCTTGCACACATACCCAACCTTTCTCCAAGAGGTCAGAAACCAAAAACAAATCACATATTACCTTTTTGGTGATGGCCTTTTCTAAGGACATCTTCTTGTAGGTATCAACACCCTGCATTCATGTTGACATATCTTCCAAAGATATCTGTTGTCAAGGGTCTTCATCTTTTCAGACTTCCATCAGAGTCTTCATATCTTTCTAGGAGATTTCCTAGTCAAATATTCCTGATCCTTTGGATGTTGATTGCCTTCATCATGGTTGCATATTTTATAATCTCTTCCATCCTCACACCTTCCATTCCTAGGAGCTTTCAATTAGAGTTTCTCTAATTGTAGTCAACCACCTCATAGGACATATTATGTTGATTTCATCTAGAGAAACTTATATCTTCCTGCATCCTTTCAGAGGAGGAGATCCTTTTTCTCTTGATCATGCTTCATCCATGTTACCTGCAACAATATGACATGACATTACTATATTAAACACAAGCATACATACCTCATTTTTACCTTTAGATTATCTAGGCTTCTTCCAACAACTTCCTTGATTGAAAACGTCTTCAATCCCTTGATCTGCTTCATTTCTCACACCATCATCTCATGAATTCCATAATTTGGATTTCTTGATGAACCACTTGCTACCTCTGTAGACTAGTGAACCCTCCATTGAGGTTTCCATCAGAGAATCTTGGGGATCTTGCATATCCCCATCAGGTAAATGTTTCCCTTTTTATTTGATGTATGATGAGCCTTGTCCTGGATGACTTTTTCCTTTCCTTTAATAACCAATGATGTTCCCAAGAGCTATATCCTTCATGTTCAATTGCCATGGATTTTGTCCTTTGTGATTCCCATGGTGATATCACGAGCTCTTGATTCTAATGTTGCCATGGTGCATCTTATTATCATGATCATATCTACAGAAGATTTGGAGCTTATGATAGGACCCTTTTGTGAGGGACACCATCTCACTCATAGTAGAGGTCTATTACTCCCTCTTTCCTTGGCCCTTTTCTTTAGCTTCCTCCATCCTTCCGCCGATATGAGCTTCTTTTCATAATCTTCGCATAGCATTGAATCTCAACTACACTATTCTGTCTTGTTTGAGGACCAAACTTCCCTTTCCTTTCTGCATATGTTTAAGTCCTTTAACCTTCCACACTCTTGTCCACAACTTGTCCTTTTTCCATCTTGCATAGATACCACAAGTTGTTAAATGAGGAAACTTCCTTGTCCCAAGGACACTTTCCATCTTGCTTATTAAGAACGATGATGATTATCTTCTTATCATCTTTCTCAGATCCCCAATTGAGATCTCATGAATATATTTCTTTATTCTTTGAT
The DNA here is from genome assembly GCA_000404065.3 of Pinus taeda. Classification (NCBI taxonomy): domain Eukaryota; kingdom Viridiplantae; phylum Streptophyta; class Pinopsida; order Pinales; family Pinaceae; genus Pinus; species Pinus taeda. Next base: position 49,242 of record APFE030038842.1, read on the forward strand.
ACCTTCTTCACTGCATTTCAGAGAGTATATCTTTTAGCATTTCATGTATCTCTTTTATGTCTCCTTTCTTGCTACATAGGAAGGAAAGAACCTCAAGAGTTCTTATGAATTCAAAGGAGACCTTGATATGTTCACTGACTTCTCTTCTCCATAAGGATTGTGACAATTCTTCTTATTTCATGCAAGAACCTTTGATGACCCATCTAACCTATACATCTTCTTGTGATCATGAAGTCATTTCACCAAAAAATGATTAATGAAAATACTTACTTGAGATGTGAAGATGAAATCTTCACCTTGATCATGTTGACAGTAGTTGGAGCAAATGTATTGATGCTTCCTTCGACTGAAATCCTTGATAGGAAGATTGCCTTCTTTGCCTTTGAGCTATCTTGATTTATATATCCAACAAATTGCTGATATAATTGGGCTACATAAGTAACCTCGTAGTATGCAACATCGACCTGAGGTTGCTTGCCATGATGTATAGAGACCCATTACTTAGTGTTATTATGGATGTGTCAATGAACACCTTCATTCTACATCGAGTACTGTCCATACAAACTATGATTGAGGTGTAGTGAGACCCATTACTGAGCACTATGCTATAGATGATCTGCTTCTATATGCCCTTGAGTATGTATTATCAACCTTTCAGGAATCCGAGTTGTCAAGATTGTTCTCTTTATAGAAAGGATTCAATCACTGGTATGTTGAGGTCATGCCATTGTGAGATGATTGAGATTACTATAGACCAAGACTGTGGGTAGTTGCAGATTGTTGTTGTAGACAGATTCTTCAGTGTAGATCTTGATCCCTTTCTTTTGATAACCTTCAACTTGCTTGAAATTTTATTCTTGAATGTCTCTTTTCTGCCCTTCCTTTGACTTCTAAACCTTTGCTTTGAAACCATGTTGAAGAATCTAGGGCATGGAGAATTAGTGAGATTCTTCTTGACATGATTACAATTTGGGAAGTGTTTTTACAATTTATCTTAGCTTAATCTTTTATTATTAGTGTGTGTGTTTACTTCATCAAACTGCTACCAAAAACAAAGAGACAAGAACACAAGATATTTGGCTTTCTGCTAGGGCCAAAGCCTCTCCCTCTTGGAGAGGAAAACCCACACAAAATTCTTCTTATAAAGATTCCAATTGACGAATACCAAGACCATGACCCTTGACCTGCTATGCCACTTCGAAGACCAAGACACCAATCCCTTTCTTTGTCACTGCTGAGATCATCATCATCACTGCTGTGTTAAGACGGCTCCTTCAGCTAGGTCACTGTTGCACCATGAATGTTCCATTGGTATCTTCATCACTGCTGCAACCTTCATCGAGAGTATAACCTTCAGTAACGAGGTTTTGACTGTGATAGGATCATTATTGTTCGTTAATGTAAGTCGATATAAGGTGTGTTACTATTAGATCCTTCTATTATCATTATGTTGAGACCATGATGATCCTTGTCACTCCTTCTCATTATGCTAAAATTGTAATCCTTATCACTGCTCCTCATTATGCCAAGACTGCTACAGAGATACCATTCAGATCCTCTTCATCATTAGTATGCTGAGACTGTAGCAGTGCTTAGAGAGTATGCCAAGGTTGCTTAGAGACAGATCTGAACCCTTTTACTTGTTACAATCATGCCGAGACTGTATCACTATGATCCTTCTCCTCACAACGATGCCTGCACTGTGACTATGTTTGAGGTAGTGGCCACAAAGTATGTGACTGCGTATGGAATGAATGTCGAGACTGTGATAGTCACAATCATTACTGTTCCTTCTCATTATGCCGAGACTACAGAGATATATATGCGAGGGCTTCACTGTCATTATCACCAAGATTGGAGCTTACTGTGCCATCCGAAGTGCAGGGGTATGTCCTCTTGTCGTGCGGATCTCTGCTCCTATTACCCATCTGAAATTTCAGAGAGAAATGCGAGTTCTTTCTCTGCATATTTGCAGATACCTTGACGGGATATTTATAGTAGTTTGTCTCCATGTTTGAGCCGACTTCAACAAATGAACTGACATGTCCTTTTATTGAGCTGACGTGACTGCCATTTAGCTATGTAATTCAATTTTTGAGGCCGACATGATGTTCTCCTTATTGTTTTACTTGCAGACTTCTTTGTGCTTGTAGCTGGAGGATTGTGCTTGGTCTTGGAGTGCTGCTCTAGGCTAGAATGCATTTTACATAGGCTCATGAAGAGCTCCTTCATACATGATTTGACTCTTTGACATATTAATAAATCCTAAAGACATCAAGAAGAAGTCTTTTGACCTATTGACACTGCTTGCTCATGAAACCCATGTAGTAAGGTATACAAAAATAATTTATTCTCTTTTATTACATCATTTACAAAGATCATGTCATTATGAAGACCGAACCTAGTTACACTTTCTTCAACATTTTGCCCATCCAAATGGGTGTCTCTTCACTAGGGCCAACTTGATGAGTTTGGAGCCAAAAATTCAAAATTCAAAATTTTCTCTTTTGAAACCGCTATGAAGAATATATCTGACATCAATCTTTTCAAGGGCTAATCAAATAAAATGACATGAAGAATATGTCTACATTTTCATTATATATTTCAAGGGATAAAATATAAATTATGAAGACCGACTATATATACAAAATTCAATGCTCCCTCTTAGCTAGGGAAGTTTTCATAATGACCATCTAGATGTCACGAATGCAGCGGTATGTGATATTGATGTGCTTCGACCTGTCACGGAAAGCTGGATTCTCTATGAGCTTCACACAACTCTTATTGTCACAATATATCATGATCGGTTCCAACACCTGATCAAATAGTTTTGCGAGTAACTTTCGAAGTGACACTGCTTCACAACTTGCTAAACTAGCTGCAATATACTTTGCTTCATGTAGAAATTTACAGGGTAAGTTCCTCAGATAGAACACCAAAGGACACTGCTCACAAACAAATCACAGATCAATACACCAGTATTGTTGACATGGTTAAAACCCTCAAAGAGGGAAACAGTTCACAGCCTAAGCCAACACGACCACTTCAGGCAATTTATTAATAAAAGAAAGAAAATTTACATAAGCTTCTCTCATGAACAGTCACTCTACAAATGACCTTCCATGTTTTTTAAATAGAGATCAGGGACCAATCGGGTGTTAAGCCATGGATCAAGTGTCGATAATACTGAGGAGAGAATGAACCGTTGGATCACTTCATGTCTAGAACATATCGTGATCGTCGGATTGTAAGTTACAAAAGTACATAGTAAAGAAACACACTTTACCTAACTCTACACTAGACCAAATTATACTTAACTATTTCCTATGTGTCAGAATATCCTAACACTTCAACAGTGTTGAGTGCAACAGATGTGTGCTTCTTGCTCATCCATGAAATCATAGTAGAGCTCAAACTGAAGCAACATCTAGATGTACTCTTTCTGTCTTCCGCACTCCTTGCCCAATTTGAATGTGTATATCCTTGCAATTGTATATCACTATTTGAGACATATCTCAAACCATAATTAACTGTACCACATAAATACCTCAATACATGCTTTATTGCAAACCAATGATCATGTCTCTGTTCCATCTATAACTGGTTGAGAGTGTTTATCGCAAAGAAAATGCCCGGTTTGGTATTAACCAAATACATGAAAGAGCCAATCAACTTTTTGGTACGTTGATGGATCTACCAGATCTGACTTAGAGTCTCTTAGTTTCCTCGGATTAGTCACCATAGGAGTTGCCATTGATTTACAATCCATCATTCCAAACTTCTGTAGGATCTTCGTAATATATTTTCCTTGACCAAGGAAGATTTCAACATGCTTCTACCATACTTCTAGCCCCAAAAGATAGTGCATCAAGGCAAGATCCTTTATATCAAATTCAACGACCAACTCCCTCTTGCATTGAATAATGTGATGCTCTAAAACCTGTTAGAAATAAGTCATCAACATACAATAATAAAATCACAAGTTCATTCTTCACAACCTTAATATATAGTTTTGGATCTGCATCACTTTTGGAGAATCCAAGTCTTGTCAGGTAGCCATCAATTCAAGAATACTAGGCTCTAGGTTCCTGCTTAAGTCATTTCTAGGCTTTCTTCAATTTGCAAACATGAGACACTCTCCGATGAACCTCAAAATCTTGAGGTTGTTCTATGTACACTTCTTTCTCAATCACACCATTGAGGAAAGCAGTGTTTACATCCATTTGATGTAAATTCCAACCCATAGAAGCAACAATAGAAATAATAAATCTGACAGTAGTGCACCTGGCAACTAGAGCAAAAGTCTCATCGTAATTCTCTCCCATTTTCTAGGAGATCCTCTAGCCACAAATCTTGCCTAGTAATTGTCAATACTGCCATCCACTACATGCTTAATTTTGTATATCCATTTGGACATCAACACTGACTTCCCTTCAGGTCTAGGCACAATTTCCCATATATCATTCTTCATAATAGATTGGTATTATTCCATCATCGCATCCTTCCAAACTTGTTGGCTAACTGCCTCTTCATAGGTGGAAGGTTAGGAGTCAATGAGATTAGTCATCAATGCCACGTATCTAGAATAACTCTTCGGTCTCTTGCTTTCATTGAAGGTGCCACGCGGTGCTGCATGTTGTTAATTTTAGATAACAATGGTATGTTCTATGCTTAAGCACAATTTACTTCAATGTTACTTTAGCAACCCAATGACAATTTTCAATTATATCTAATAGCAATCACATTAACTTATAAACATTGACAGTAAATGCAGATTGAACATAAAATCATATGCAAAGAACAAGAGGACACAAGATGTGGCGGATGCCAGGGACGAACCCCAATGTGGGGAAACCCTTTGATCAAATCTTCCTATTAGTTTTCAATAGGTCAGCAGAGAGAGAGTACAAATATCATAAGCACAAGCCCAAAACAGATCTACCAAATCAATAGTCAATGCAGCCCTAACCAAAAAGTCAATGCTGGTCAAAAATGTCCAAAAATGTCCTCCAAACAACAGTCCAATTCGGTCTTTCAGAAGAGTCAAAATCAGCCCAAAACAATTCGGTCAAACCCAGTCAAAGGAGAGAGAAACACTGCTGTAATTTTCTGCAGCCAAATCTGAAGTCAATGTTGGTCAACCTGTCCTAAATTCCTTGATTTTTGTGCCAATAAATGCGGCCTAGAAAAATCAGAATCCCAGCCTAAAAATCGAGGTCAACGTTGGTCAAATCCCCCTTGGTCAACGTTGGTCAACGCTCTGGAACTTCGACTTATTTTGCCCCAAAAAAACTCGGCCTCCTGCCACATGTGCGAAGAAGAGAAGCTGCCTCCAATAGCTGTACGGAACAAATAAGAGAAGAGAGAGATGATGTGATGTGTGATGAGTGAATGTCCAAATGAGGGAAGGGTCACTCCTATTTATACAATTTGTTGGGGGTGAGGAGACCCATTTATTGGGCTTCATGAGCCTACATTTGACTAAGGTCGACCTTGACAATTTTGTCCATAAGAAAAATAAATTCATAATTCAATTTATGCTTGTCAGAATGATATGATATTTATATCAAAATTGTACCTCTTCGAAAGAGGAATCCAATGCAATAATCATATCCATTATAGGGGTTGCCCTAAGGTGGAAGTTGACCCTAGTTGCCAATTTTAATACTTCCTCTCAACAAGGGAGAATTCCACTTGCCAATCCATCATCATGCCAACCTGTCATCCTGAACCATCATGCCATCACTGCTCTACTGAACCATGAAGTAATAATGAAGAAGTGGTGGAGAATGTATCATACCACTCCACATTGACTAATCTTGATCCAAGATCAAGTTGTTGAACACCATGCATCCTGGTCATAGGGAGTACAACAATACACGATGTGTCCATCGATAGTGTTATGGTCCCTAACGAGTTTTTCCCAACTCATTGGCCAGATGAGAGGTACTTCCCATGAGTTTCGGACTCTATGGTAGGATGTGTGTTGGGGCATCAATAAGAGAAGGTGAACCACACATTCTATGCATATGTCAATCGTAGGGGAAGGTGAACCACTCACCCTACATGCATGCATCCGGGTAGGGAGGGTGAACCGCTCACCCTCCACACATGTCAACCATAATGGGGTATCACAGGTGAAGGTGCACCACTCACCATGTATCCAATGCACCACTAGGCGAAGGTGAACCACTCACCCTATGGTTGCTCATAGATAGCTCCAAGAAGTACCTCACGCCCCGAGGAGCTCCCAGAGCTCTGCGTCCAACTCATACGGGACCCTCATAAGAGGGTCATTCCATGACTCCAAGTCTCACTTGGAAGGTTAAGAATTTGACCTTCCCAAGAGGCTTCGTGAGAATGTTAACAACTTGCTCATCTGTCCCGATGTGTTGGAGCCTAGCTGCTCCCTGTTGTACCATATCTTGGATAAAGTGGTACCTGATAACAATGTGCTTGGAGTAGTCGTGGTACATGGGATTCTCTGATAGATGAATCCCACTCTGGTTGTCGCAGAAGATCACGGTGGTATCTAGCACGTGCTCAAATAGCTCACTGAAGAGCTTCCTCAACCAAACTGCCTCACAATAGGCCATACTTGCAACAATGTATTTGGTCTCAGCGATGCTTAGTGCAACTGATCTATGCTTCCTGCTCAATCAAGATATAGAAGTAGACTTGAAAGAGAAGCAACATCCAGACATGCTCTTACGATTTGCCACGCTGCCAACCCAGTCAGCATCTGTATATCCATGAAGTCTCAAATCTCTGGCAGCGTATCTCAATCCATAGTGGATTGTGCCATGGAGATATCTCAAGATATTCTTAGCAGCAATCCAATGAATGTGATGAGGCTCGACCATATATTGACTCAACGTTTTTATAGCGAAGCATTTGTTAGGATGAGAGTTGACCAAGAACATTAGTGCTCCCACAAGTTGACGTTACTCGGTAGGGTTCGCCAATTTGGGCCCAACAACACTTTCGCATAGCTACTTAAAGTTGAATTCCATTGGAATAGTCACAGATTTGCAATCCACCATCCCACATCTATCAAGTAGCTTCACACTATATTTTCCTTGAGAAAGAAAAATCTCACCTGCCTTTTGCCATACCTCCAACCCTAGGAAATAATACATCAGTCCTAGGTCCTTCATCTTGAACTCGAAAGTCAACTTCCTCTTGCATTGATGAATGAGAGGGTCATCACCTATCAGAAAGAGATCATCCACATAAAGGACCAGAATGAGAGGTCCATCCTTTTCAACCTTGAAGTATAGGTTTGTGTCAACATCACTTCTTGTAAATCCCAACTTCATAAGATATCTATCGATCCTCTCGTAACAAGCCCCAGGGGCTTGCTTCAACCCATAGAGAGATTTCTTCAACTTGCGTACATGTGTCTTACGATCTTGAATCTCGAACCCCTTGGGTTGTTCCACATATACTTCCTCCTTAAGCGAACCATGCAAGAAGGCAGTTTTGACATCCATCGATGAAGTTTCCATCCTTGCGAGGCAACAAGGGCTATGATTGAACGAATGGTGGTATATCGGGCAACTGGTGCAAATATCTCATCGTAATCTACTCCTTCCTTTTGAGAGAAGCCTTGGGCTACAAATTTGGCCTTGAATTTCTCAGCACTCCCATGAGCTCCATGTTTGATCTTTTAGAGCCATTTCGAAGTGACCACAGACTTATCCTTGTGTCTAGGAACCACATCCCAGACATCATTCTTCATGATGGGTCTAGGAACCATTACGAATACCTCCCTAGTTGAGAGGGAGTGTTGAAAAGTAACTACGTTCAGTCTTCATAATGACGTGTAATTGTGATTTTATGTAATTAATGAAAAGAAGAAAAATAAAATTATTATTGTAATGCTTGTCTCATGGGTTTCATGAGCAAGGAATTTTATTTTAGTGATGGCTCCCATTGTGAGCCTTTAGGATTTGTCATCTAGTCATAAAAGTCAATTTGAGTCTATATCATGTATGAATGACCCTTCTTGGGCATGTTATATATTTATATAAGTCCTTAAATAAGTTAGAAAGTCCTCCAAGACCAAGACAAAGTCACCTCCTTCAAGTCAGCTCCAAAAGAATAATATAAATCTCTCAAATAGACATGCCGGCTCACGTCATGTCATGTCGGCTTATTTTGATGGGAAACAACTATAAATAGGGTTGTTCGTACTCCATTTTAGAGCATAATTTCAGAGAACTTCAGACAAGAACAACACTGCAAAAGGAAGTGCAGAATCACATAAAGGAAGCCTCTCTCCAAGTGAAGAAGGAAGGACTACAAGACAAGCTGGGTTGGGTTGTTTTAAGGGCTGATATCCATCATACGTGCGAGGAGAAGGACCATTTGCTGCAAGGGAAGCCAAGACTATATCAGTCATCATAAAAGGTCGAATCAAGCAAGAGGACAAGTCTAGAGTGCAAGCTGAGTTGACAAGAAAGTAGCCTCCAACTAAAGCAAAGGAAATCAAGATTAAATCTTGATGATTCACATGTGCTAGGGTTTCTAAAGGAAGCCAAGAATTGCAGGAAGCCGAAGTCTAAGGAGTAGCTGAGAAGGAAAGAAGAATCAACTGTTTGACCATCGTTGACTCAAGGAAGGAAAGGGTCAAGCTAAGAAGCTTCATGTCTTGGTCTTGGAGAAGCAAATAGGTCAAGGGTGTTGGTCTTGGTATCCGTCAATTGGAATCTCTGTGTTGTTGCACAGATTGTCACGACAACGCTCAGACCGGGGGCTGCCATTCTGATCCCCGATCTCTCCGTTTAAGCCTGTCTCCCGCAGTTAAGGGGGGTAGACCCTGTAAGGATATGGACGACCAACTGCGAACCAGTTGGTTTGGGAGACACAGAAGAGAAAAGCACTAAGTAAATTTGTTTAATTTAATGGACCAGTGCCTTATGGGTTTGGTGTCAAAACGATCACTTAACAGATGTTGCAGAAATGTAAACTATGCACAACAATCATCTAACATCAAATAACTTCGAAAAATGCAGGATATCAGTAAATTCACAATGCTTTTAACAATGCTCTGGCAATTTAAAAAAAAGGAAATAAACTCCGAAAGATATAACCATGTAAATTTGCACATCAACCAGATATTATATTAAGCATGCCAAATCTCATAAAGGTAAACATTCATCCCACATCAAAACTTAAATGCAAAAAAAAAACTTCCAGGCTAAGACTTTAATTCGCAAAAAATATTTCCACGATTCCTTTTTATGCTTTTCTGACAAAAAAAAAAATATAAAAAAAAAATTGAACTAGAACAAAATTTAAAATCTAATCTAAAGAAATATATTTTTTGATTTTTTTTTTTTTTAAAACAAAATTTAAACTAAAAAAAAAAATATCTATTTTTTTAATCTATACTAAAACTAAATTAAATAAAATGAAAAATCTAAAACCCTAAAGCAAAAACCCTAAGCGCCTTTTTATGAATTTTTTGCTTTAAAATAAAATCAAACTAAAATAATTTAATTCTGAACTACGCAATACATAAACTATATTAAAATTAAAAAAAAAGAAAATAAAATCGAAACGCTGTGACTAACAACAAAACTAGAAAGGGAAACGATTTTCGTTTAAACGCATGCACATAAACGTGACCCTTTTAAAAATGGAAACGATCAAACCTGAGTCTGCCTCCACGCATTTACCATATGCCGAAAAGAAAAACTTGAGATCAATCTTTCGTTTTGCTGCTGTAGATGGCGGAAAGTGCAGGGATGAAGCCGCACGTCTGATTTGATGCTCGCGCGGAACCAACAGAAAACCCTACGCCGAAATTGCGTGAAGCTTTTGCAGACGTGACAACGGATTCAGGAGTGTCTCAAAGTGTTTGCACAGGACGGCAACAGAGAAGAACGATGTTTTGATTTGAAGATTGCCAACAGCTGAGAGGGAAACTCGTTTACATATCCAGAAGATTTTTTTTAAATCGTTTTGATGCCCACGCTCATGTATATCAACAAAATCGATTTGGTTTCATGTACTTTGCAATTTAGCGTGCTGGAGATGAAGCTCGATGGCGGGAAGATGGACGCAAACAGAAAAGGAACACCGTTTATTGCTATTTATTTTGCGTGCGGGTGCGGCAGATTGAAGGCTGAAAGGAAAATGAAACGCAGCTGTGTGCAGGCTCTGAGATTACATGACAGCAGCTGAAATCCCACACTGGACAGCAGGCAAACGATTTTTCTTTTATGAGCAGCAGACAGCTCTTTGAAATTTTTCTAAAAGATTTTGAGAACCCTGCAGTCTGCAAATCTCACAAATAGAAGACCCAGGAACAATATGCAAAAATTTGAAACGAAATCCTGAAAACTGATTAAAAATTTCAAAATTTCAGCCAGATTTATCAGTTGTTATTGAAATTTTTTTAGAAAAACTTCAGATAGCTAATGAAATGCTTTAGGAAAATCTCTCATGCAATTCAGAAAATTAAAAGACTAAATGATTAACCCAGGATCAAAACCGGTTGGGCTCTGCAAAAAGTGCTTATGGGAGTTGGCTGGTTCAGCCTAGAACTTCCCCTAACGCCCACTGATCTTCAAGGGTTTCCTGCACAACTCACTTCAACCGTTAAATAAGAGAGAAAAAGCAGTACTAGATCTCAAACACAATGGAGATACCTGCCATTACATCAGAAACCCTAATACTACTCAAACCCTAACATGTGAACAAGATACCTATGCTCAACAATACTCTTCATTAAGCTGTCATTAATGGCTGAAAATTAAAATATGCAGAAATAAAATTGCTCATAGCACTTTAAGAGAGTAACACCAACAAGCTTTTGACCCCAAAGTCTTCTTTATTAGCACCAAAGAAGTTTACAAGAGAGAGCTTCTTCAGCACAAGACTCAGATCCAATATGATCTCAAATGACCCCTAGCACCCTATTTAAAAGAAAAAATCCCAACGGCTAGTTTGAGTGATCCATGTCAAAACGATCTCGACCGTCGATGAGGATCAAGACATCTCTTAATCTCATCCGTCGAATTAAAAATTCAAA